>WAAF01003454.1:4823-30233 GCA_013400475.1 Tricholaema leucomelas | reverse complement strand
GGAGCGGGCGAAGGGAGAAGGGAAGGAAGGCAGCGGCAGGAGCGGGCGAAGGGAGAAGGGAAGGAGGGCAGCGGCGGGAGCGGGCGAAGGGAGAAGGGAAGGAAGGCAGCGGCGGGAGCGGGCAAAGGGAGAAGGGAAGGAAGGCAGCGGCGGGAGCGGGCAAAGGGAGAAGGGAAGGAGGGCAGCGGCGGGAGCGGGCGAAGGGAGGCAGCTGCCCACCTGGCATGGTCCACGCACTCCACCACTTTGCCAAAAGTGCCTTCGCCGAGGCTGCCGACGATTTCATCTAGGAGAGAAAACAGGAAGGGATGTGAGCTCCAGCGACTCGCCCAGAGCTGAGGTCCTGCAACTTCACAGCGATAAAACATCAAAGCCAAAACAAAACCAAAATAAAACCAAGCCAAAACAACCAAAACAAACCCCAAATTGAGACCACTACAGAGCTGATTGTCTCTGGCTGCTACTCTCTTTTAAAACTTAAGTGTCTATGGTCTGCCTCAGGCAATTTTACTGCTCGGTTCCAGTTTTTCATTTGTGTTTTTAAGCAATAAAACACTAGAAGAGACCTCTCCAGTGCAAGAGGAGAGAGCTCTGGTCTAAGAGAGGAGGGATAGAAAGGAGGAAGAGGAAGAGAGAGAGGTAAAGGTTTACGAAAGGTGGCTGTACATCGCTCTTGAAGCCAATCGCCGATCCTGCACACCAGGTGACCTTCCTTGTCATCTTCCACGCTCCTGCTGCGCTTACTGCTCTGCTGGCTCCTCTGCAAGGCGCCGCCGCCACCGCCGCCGCAAGGCCACCGCCGCCGGGCAGGCAGCCAGGGCAGGAGGTGGTGACCGGTGCGGGTGGTTGGTTGGATGGATGGGTTGATTGTTGGTTGGATTTTCCAGATCCCAGCATTTCATAAGGCACACAGCATATATAACGATAGGGATATTGCAAGGGACACGTCAAAGACACAAAACTAACTTCAAAACAGGGAAAAAAAAAATAAAAAAGAAATCAAAAGTAATCAAACAGCTACAGGTGTGTAAAAGGAGGGGGAGGGGGAAAAAAACCAAACCAAACGAACGAACAAACAGAACAAAAAAAAAAAAAACAAAAAAACAACAACCAACAACCAACCAAAATTCATCGGTTGATGCCTCTCAGCTAGGAAAAGCCTTCCCCTTGTCTTCTCCAGGGGGTTAAGGTTGGCTTTGGCACTACCCTTCCCAGCAGGGGAGCAGCTTCCTCTGCCGCAGGCACCGCAGGGTGTTTTGGATTGAAAGGGAGCTCAGCGAGTTCGTCCACCCCCATCCTCCCCCACCGCCTCCCCCCTTCTCCACAGTCAGCAGGGATATCTGCAGCTAGTGTAGGTTGCTCAGAGCACCCCCCCCCCTCCGTCCCCCCCGCCCCAGACAACCTGATCTGGTGCCAGGGAAGGGGCATCTCCCATCTATCTGGGCAACCTGGAGCAGGTTCTCGCCACCCTCAGCATAAAAAACGTCTCCTTTAACCTGAATCTCTCTCCTGATGTTCCAAACATCACCTCTTGTCTTGTCGCAACAGGCCCTGCTAAAATCTCTGTCCTCATCTTCTTATAAGCCCCCTGTAAGTCCTGAAAGGCCACCAGAAGGTCCTCCCACAGACTTCTGTCAGAGGCACAAGGAGAGCTCTGCCAAAAGAACCTCATTTTCTCCGCCGGCAAAGCCAAGGAAGGGTACAGAAGCTGTCAGTTTGGACATGCTCTCCAGCAGGAGCCACAGCAGCAGCTGTCCCCCTCTTCACACCTCAGTTAGCAGACCTCCAGCTACCCAGAGCAGTGCCCTGCCCTGGTTGACAACCAGCCCACCCCTTCCTGACACAAATCAGTGACCACACTGACCCTGAATCCATCCACAGCCAAGCGGCTGCACACAGATCTGGTGTTGCATATTGGTCTCAGTATGCAGTGTTCAGCCTGGGAGAACTTTAGGGGCAGTGCAGTTAATCCCCAGGGACCATTTCACTCTGCTGAAGGTGTGAGGTCACATTTACCTCTTCTATTCTTCCAACCAGCCCAACGTTCCTGACAGGACCTCAGGGTCCACCCAAATAAGCTGTCTAATTTCTCACCCCTTTTCCTACTCAACAGTCTCAACAGTCAAAGAAATTCATACAGAAGCTTCTACATCTCCATGCCTGAGCTTCTAACAAGCTTCACTCCCACCCCTCAGCTAGTCCAAAATGATCAGCCACAACCAAAACCCCAAAAGGCCAACGGAGGAGAAGGTAGAGAGGACAGACAGGAGAGCTGTGAGGCTTCCAAAAGGACTTGAGCTGACACCAGCCCAAACCTGCAGGCTGTTGCCCATCACTCACACACACAAACCCCACCAGAACCCCTGGCTCTGGCTAAAAACTCAAATTCCAGCTGGAAAGAAATCCAAAGAGGAAAGCAGCAGCCCCTCAGAAGCTCCTGGCCGTGCAGGTGTCTGCTCCAGCTGCAGGGAGCAGGGCCTGCTCACACAGTTGCAGTGGCACTGAAAAGCACCAAAAGGCATGAAGGATGGAAAGGTTCCTGCCAGGAGAGGAGCAGGGAGGCACAGGTCTGATACCTCACCACGCTTTCAGGGTATTCCCAGTCTCAGCCCACTCCCCCAGTTCTCAATATTCCCTGGAAGGAATGCTGTGTGTTCCAGAGGGAAAGAACATCATGTGTGTGTGGGGGGGTGATGTTTTCAGAGCAGCTGAAGTCTAAGCACACTCGTGTGGAAGAAGGCAAAAGAGCACAAGCGCTCATCCTCGTGAGGTGGAAGCCTTTAACTAGGGTGGCACAGGGGTTAATAATCCCTGTGGAGAACCAGGCCCAGAACAGAGTCCACTGAAGATGCCTCTGCAGGAGCACTGCACACCAAACCCCCCTCCCCGACCAGGAAGCAGCTATCTGCAGAAGCCAAGCCCTGGCCACATTCAAAACGCCTTCCCCCCAAACACAACCCCCAGCAGCCAGGCTGGCCGGTGGCCAAAGCCAGCCCTCCTTAACCATTTGAAGCTCTCCCTTGATCCCCATCCAAACCACAGCTTAGTTCCCTGGTGTATTAAAGCTAGAAAGGGCTGAACCAGCAAAGAAAACAAACCAAACCATCACCTCCAAAACGCTTCCCACTCCACATGAGACAAGGTTTTGGGAGCGTAGGCTGCAGGCAGTGAAAACACAACATACACTGAATCAAAGGAGGAGCCAACGAGGAGAGAAGGGAGCAGAGCTTACTCACCCAGCGCCCTCGCAGCTGGAAGGAGGCAACAACAGTTAAAAAACCAAAACAACCCTGAACCCTCCTGAGCTCGTTCTGGATGCTACTCACCGAGGAGGCACTGCTACAAGACCTGCTCCTGCGTTTCCTGCAGTAGTGTTGGTGCTTCTTGGGCCGGTGCTGCTCCCTGCCCCGGGAGCGGCGCCAGTGCCGCGGGCGGCTGGGGTAAAAGTCCTCGGCAAAGGAAGGGCTGTGTTCCTCGCAGCGGTAGGCCTCGCTGTCCCGTCGGTACCTCCTGTGGTAAGGCATCCTCTCGTGGCTGCGGGCACAAACAACAGCGCCTTCAGGAGCCCGGCAGCCACTGCGAACCACCCGGAGAGGGGCGAGTCACAGAGTAAGTCCCTCAGCAGGTTTGCTGCCCACACCAAGCTGTGTGGTGCAGCAGCCAGGCTGGAGGGCAGGGATCCATCCAGAGGGAGCTGGGCAGGCTGCAGAGGTGGGCACAAGCCAAGCTCAGGAGGTTCAACAAGAGCAAGGGCAAGGTCCTGCAGCTGGGGCCAGGCAATGGCAAGCACCAATCCAGGCTGGGCAGTGAGTGGCTGCAGAGCAGCCCTGAGCAGAGGGACTTGGGGGTGCTGCTGGAGGAGAAGCTCCACAGGAGCCAGCAGTGTGCACTTGCAGCCCAGAAAGCCAAGCAGAGCCTGGGCTGCAGCAGCAGAAGTGTGGCCAGCAGGGCCAGGGAGGGGATTCTCCTCCTCTGCTGTGCTCTGCTGAGACCCCACCTGGAGTACTGCATCCAGTGCTGGAGCCCCTGGGACAAGAGGGCTGTGGAGATGCTGGAGAGTGTCCAGAGCAGGGCCAGGAGGATGCTGAGAGGGCTGCAGCAGCTCTGCTGTGAGCACAGACTGAAAGAGTTGGGGCTGTGCAGGCTGGAGCAGAGGAGGCTCCCAGGTGACCTTCTTGTGGCCTTGCAGGATCTGAAGGGGGCTACAAAAAAGCTGGGGAGGGACTTTTGAGGCTGTGAGGGAGTGTCAGGCCTGGGGGGAATGGAGCAAAGGTGGAGGTGTGGAGAGTGAGGCTGGAGGTGAGGAGGAAGTTGTTGAGCAGGAGAGTGGTGAGAGGCTGGAATGGGTTGCCCAGGGAGGTGGTTGAGGCCCCATGGCTGGAGGTGTTTGAGGCCAGGCTGGCTGAGGCTGTGGTCAGGCTGCTCTAGGGTAGGGTGTCCCTGGGCATGGCAGGGGGGTTGGCAATGCCTGCTCCTTGTGCTCCCTTCCAACCCTGCCTGATTCTACGATTAAGGGAGTGGAACATCTTCTTGCTGAGGAAAGGCTGAGCTGCATCTCCAGCCCAGTCTGGAGAAGGCTGAGAGGAGATCTTATTGCTCTCTTACAGCTACCCAAAAGGAGGTTGGAGTGAGGCTGGTGTTGGTCTCCTCTCCCAAGCAACTAATGACAGGACAAGAGGAAGTGGCCTCAAGCTGCAGCAGGGCACATTTAGATTGGAGATGAGGAGAAATTTCTTTGCTGCAAGAGTGGTCAGGGATTGGGTCAAGCTGCCCAGGGAGGTGGCAGAGTCACCCTCCCTGGAGGTGTTCAAGAAGTGTGTGGCCATGGCACTTCAGGATACAGCTTAGTGGTCATGATAGTTGTGTTATGGTTTGGACTTGATCCTAAAAGTCTTTTCCAACCTCAGCACCTCTATGGCTCCTGAGCTTGGAGCAGAGGAGCCTGAGGGCTGCCCTCATTGCTGTACTAAAGATGTGCAGGGCAGCGTGGGGAGCATGCAGCCAGGCTCTGCTCAGGGGTGTTCAAGGATAGGACAAGGGGCAGTGGGTGAGAACTGGGGCACAGGAGGTGCCACAGGAACAGAAGGAAGAACTTCTTCACTGTGGGGGTGATGGAGCCCTGGAGCAGGCTGCCCAAAGAGGCTGTGCAAGGTCTTCTCTGAAGACATTCAAAACCCTCTTGAACACATTCTTGTGTGACCTGCCCTGGGTGGTCCTGCTGTGGCAGGGGAGAGTGGATTGGATCAAGGTCCCTTCTGATCCCTAAGGATCTGTGATTCTGCAAAGAAATAGTTCCTAGCATCCAACCTAAACCTCCCCTGGCACAACTAGAGGCCATTTCCTCTAATCCTATCACTCCTTACTAGGAGAAGGGACCAACCCCAACCTCACTGCAACCTCCTTTCAGGGAGCTGTAGAGAGCAATGAGGTCTCCCCTCAGCCACCTCTTCTCCAGGCTGACCAACCACAGCTCCCTCAACTACTCCTCATATGATGCCCTCCAAACTCCTCACCAGCCTCACTGCCCCTCTCTGGACATGCTTCAGGACCTCAATGTCTTTCTTGGATAGCCTGGAAGCTTGAAAAGGCACAAAAGGACAAGAGTCCTGCTGGAACAAAGTGCTCTTGCTCCCTGGCAGCAGAGAAACATCCTAGCTTCAAACTAACCCTCTGCTGTGGCTCAAACGTAGACCTCCTCTCAGAGAAGGAGGAGGTTTACAAGAGAGAACAATGTGGCACTGCCACTTCTCATGAAGCCAGCAGGAAACAACCCACTTTTTGCTCCACCTGGGCTGTCCACCTTATCTGAGCCACTTCCAGCACCACACAGAATCAGAGGGGTTGGAAGGGACCTCTGAAAGTCACAGAGTCCAACCCCCTCTACCAGAGCAGGATCGCAGAGGAACACATCCAAGTGGGCCTTGAAAGTCTCCTAACACAGAGATTCCACAGCAGTGTTTGTCCAGCACCTTCCCCTAGGAGAATCATTTTGGGTGGGAAAGAACTTTAAGGTCACCCATTCCAACTATTCCCTAACTCTACAAGGCCTGGTGCTAAGCCATGGTGCTCAGCACCACATCTCCCCAGCTTTGAAACACCTCCAGGGATGAGAATTCAACCACCTCCCTCCGAAGCCTGTTAAGAGTGTTTGCAACCTTTTCAGTGATGAAGCTTCTCCTCATACCCAACCTAAACCACCTAGGGAGAGGTCACATCAGGTCTTCAACAAATGAGATTTGAAGCCAGCAGCAGTCCTCACCACAAGGGAGAAGTGGGGGCCCCAGAAGGCCAGGCCCTAGGTGCACACCTGCTCAGCAGATCGTTAGCTGAAGCCAGAAGGAAAATGTGACCTCCACGGTACAGCCTGCACCTCTAGCAACGATGAGTGCTGCAAGAGTGTGAGGGAAACGTTCAACCAAGCTCATCTCAGGTGGGCAGCAGAGCCCATGGCATCCTGGGCTGGCTCAGGAGCAGTGTGGGCAGCAGGACAAGGGAGGTTCTTGTGCCCCTGTGCTCAGCACTGCTCAGGCCACACCTTGAGTGCTGTGTGCAGTTCTGGGCTCCTCCATTGCAGAGAGATGTTGAGGTGCTGGAAGGTGTCCAGAGAAGGGCAGCAAGGCTGGGGAGGGGCCTGGAGCACAGCCCTGTGAGGAGAGGCTGAGGGAGCTGGGGGTGTGCAGCCTGCAGAAGAGGAGGCTCAGGGCAGAGCTCATTGCTGTCTGCAGCTCCCTGCAGGGAGGCTGTAGCCAGGTGGGGTTGGGCTCTGCTGCCAGGCAGCCAGCAACAGAAGAAGGGGACACAGCCTCAAGCTGTGCCAGGGCAGGTCTAGGCTGGATGTTAGGAGGAAGTTGTTGGCAGAGAGAGTGATTGGCATTGGAATGGGCTGCCCAGGGAGGTGGTGGAGTGGCCGTGGCTGGAGGTGTTGAAGCCAAGCCTGGCTGGGGCACTTAGTGCCATGGTCTGGTTGGTTGGGCAGGGCTGGGTGCTAGGTTGGGCTGGCTGAGCTTGGAGCTCTCTTCCAACCTGCTTGATTCCATGATCTCTGCACTGGGAAGGGCCAGAAGGCCTCAGACAAGGCTCCTGGCTGTGAGCATTTACAAGCTGGTGTTGCACGCAGGAGTTTCAGGCACCATGACCCCACTCTGTGGGGTGCATTAAGAGTGTGTCCAGGAGATCCAGGGAGGTTCTCCTCCCCCTCTACTCTGCTCTGGTGAGACCTCACCTGGAATACTGCATCCAGTTCTGGGCTCCCTAGTTCAGAAGGGACAGGGATCTACTGGAGAGAGCCCAAGGGAAGGCTATGAGGACAATGAAGGAGCTGCAGCACTGCCTGATGAGGAGAGGCTGAGGGCCCTGGGGCTGTTTGGTCTGGTGAAGAGAAGACTTAGAGGGGATTTAATCAATGGTTATAAATATCTGAGGGCTGGGGGTGAAGAGGGAGGGGACAAACTCTGCTCAGTTGTGCCCTGGGATAGGACAAGGAGCAATGGATGGAAGCTGCAGCACAGGAGGTTCCAGCTCAACACAAAGGGGAACTTCTTTCCTGTAAGGGTCCCAGAGCCCTGGCACAGGCTGCCCAGAGAGGTTGTGGAATCTCCTTCTCTGGAGCCTTTCCAGCCCTGTCTGGATGTGTTCCTGTGAGCCTGTGCTTCCCTGGCACCATTCCTATGGTGCCTCTCTTACAGCAGGCAGCAAAAATGGTGTCACTGAGCAGTGCCCTGCTTCTGCCCCCAAAAGCACAACTGCCACCCCAGCTGGTACAACTGGTCTGATCAAGCAGCTTCCACTGCTTTGCTTCACAGGTCAGCAAGCCAGAAGCTGTGTTTCAGGCACAAGATCCAACCATTTAGCAAGAGGAGGAGCTGCTGGCTTTCCAGTCATGTTTCATCTCATTTTAGATCAAGAATAATTCCAAGCTGCCTGCCAAGAAAGCAGCAGCTCTAGGTCACTGCTGAACTAGCCAAAATACAACACCCAACCTCCCACAGCCCTGCTCTGACACTGATCCTCAGCTGCAACCACACCTCTGGGACACCTCTGTGTGCTTTTAAGATGAAGAAGGTTCAGAAACAAACCCCTAAACCACAGAGGAGGTCAACAGACATCTGAGAGGCCGGGAAGGAAGAGGTGAGAAGGTTTTCACCTAGTAAATCTTAGAACGAAATCACATCATGGGTTGGGCTGGAAGGGACCTTCAAGATCATCCAGTTCCAACCTCCCTGCCATGGGCAGGGACACCTGCCACCAGCCCAGGTTGCTCAAGGCCTCATCCAGCTTGGCCCTGAACACTTTCATGGAGGAGGCATCCATAACCACCTCCCTGGACAACCTGTTCCAGTGTCTCACCACCCTCACTGGAAAGAATTTCTTCCTAATTCCTGGAGGAGGGGAGATTCAGGCTGGAGCTGAGGAGGAAGTTGTTGAGCAGGAGAGTGGTGAGAGGCTGGAATGGGTTGCCCAGGAAGGTGGTTGAGGCCCCATGGCTGGAGGTGTTTAAGGCCAGGCTGGATGGGGCTCTGGCCAGCCTGATCTAGAGAAGGGTGTCCCTGGGCATGGCAGGGGGGTTGGCACTGCCTGATCCTTGTGCTACCTCCTAACCTTGCCTGATTCTATGATTCTAATCTCCCTTCTTCCAGCTTCAATCCCTTGCCACTTATCCTGACAGAGCAGGTCCAAAGGAGGACCACAAAAATGATCAGAGGGCTGGAGCATTTCTGGTACCAGGGCAAGCTGAGGGAGCTAGGGGTGTTCAGCCTGGAGAAGAGAAGACTCCAGGGAGACCTGATAGCAGCTTCCCAGTACCTGAAACGGGTTACAAGAAGGCTGCAGAGAGACTGTCCTGTGGAGTCAGGATGAGGGCAATGGCTTCAAACCAGAGCAGAGCAGATTTAGATTGGATGTGAGGAACAAGTTCTGGACCACGAAGGTGGTGGAACACTGCAGCAGGTTGCCCAGGGAGGTGGTTGAAGCCTCATCCCTGGAGATATTCAGGGTGAGGTCGACAGGGCTCTGAGCAACCTGATCTAGTGGAATATGTCCCTGCTTGGACTGGACAAACTTTGGAGCTCCCTTCCAACCCAGACCATTCCATGATTTTGTCACTACAAGGCCTTGTAAAAAGTACCTCCTCAGCTTTCCTGTAGGCTCCCTTCAGTCAGACCCATCCTAGAAGACTCACCAGAGCCTACTGCATGCATCAGCTGTTATTTCACAATCCTTCACCTCAACAATAGCCAGGCTGGGAAGAGAAATTCATCTGCAGAACACTTCAGGAATGATGATCTCAGCTCTCTTCTGGCTGCACCTGCCCTGCTCAACCTGTTCCACTGCAGCAGCCCCAGTCCTGCATAGCAGCCAGGACTGACCACAATGTGCCAGCAAGTGGCTACAGCCTCTATTCCAGAACCCTCACCACTAAAAGGCCTCAGCCACCCTGCTTCCAGCACATCATTGTCCCCGTGGAAAGGCTGAACAAAGAGAGGATCAAAGGTAAAATCCAGAGCTGGAGCAGGAAAGATTAGTTAGTGAAGCTCAGATCCTTGCTGGCAGCACAGGTGAGGGCAAAGTGCTGGTACTGAAAATCTAATCTGTGCTACTTTTGGAGAATCATGGAACAGAATCACTCAAGTTGGAAAAGGCCTCAGAGGTCATCCAGTCCAACCATCAACCTAAGACCACTAAACCACGTCCCCAAGTGCCACGGCCACAGGTTCCTTGAACACCTCCAGGGATGAGGACTCCAGCACCTCCCTGGACAGCCTGTTCCAGTGCCTGACCACTCTTACAGTAAAGAAACTGTTCCTAATCTCCAACCTAAACCTCCTCTGGTGCACAGCTTGAGGCCATTACCTGTTGTCAGGGGAGAAAGGCTTTAAAGCCTTTCATATCATCAAAACTGGGAAAGATGATTTAGAATCACAGGACTGCTTTGCTGCATACCTTCTAAAGAATCCTAGAATCATGCAGGTTGGAAGAGAGCTCCAAGCTCAGCCAGCCCAACCTAGCACCCAGCCCTGCCCAACCAACCAGACCATGGCACTAAGTGCCCCAGCCAGGCTTGGCTTCAACACCTCCAGCCACGGCCACTCCACCACCAACCTGGGCAGCCCATTCCAATGCCAATCACTCTCTCTGCCAACAACTTCCCCCTCACATCCAGCCCAGACCTGCCCTGCCACAGCTTCAGGCTGTGTCCCCTTCTTTTGGTGCTGGCTGCCTGGCAGCAGAGCCCAACCCCACCTGCCTACAGCCTCCCTTCAGGGAGCTGCAGACAGCAATAAGGTCACCCTGAGCAGGCTGTTATCTCTCTTTAATATTCAAGATACGGCTTTGGGAAGAACATTCAGCCAGATGCAGCAACATGTAAGGGAAAACAGGCACCCCCACACACACAACTAAGCCCTTTCACAGTCTCACAGTATCACCAAGGTTGGAAGAGACCTCATAGATCATCAAGTCCAAGCCGTTACCACAGAGCTCAAGGCTAGACCATGGCACCAAGTGCCACGTCCAATCCTGCTTTCCTTCCATCCCTGGGATTTACAGGTTTAAAGCTGATCCTCAGTCAGGAAATGAAAGCAGCGCCGGCTCCGGAAGGCCACCAGCACAGAGGAGGAGGGTTTGTTAGGTGACCGTCCCCTGCCTCTCCCCCTGCCCAAACCTGCTCTCACCTTCTGGATCGCGACCTCCTGGCCAGATCCCGGCGGGGTGGGTATCGCAGCCTCCCCTCATAGTAGTCTCTGCTTCGAGACCTCTTCCTCTTCCACCTGTGCCCCAGGTAGTTGTCCTGCTCCGGAGACCGGTACCTCTTACAGTGATGCATCTGAGGGGACATGAGGCCTCCAGCTCTAAACACGCCCGCCGCTTAACACACTCACCCCTTCGGCCTGTCCCAGCAGCTCCCTGAGGGAACCCGGGGCCGAACCGGCGCCCCCCGAACCCAAAGGGCATGCGGCAGAGCGCAGGCCGAACGCGGCCGTGCCTAGGGGGCAGAGCCCGCCGGCTACGCGGCCCAGACGGGTGGCCCAGGACGGGCGGCCTAGCCCGCGGGAGGCCCGGGCCGAGCCAGGCCCGTACCGCTCATCTCCCCGCTGTCCCCCGCGATGTCCCGGCCACAACCCGGCCCCACCGCCGCCAGGCCCGCGGCCCACTACCCGTTTGCCTTGGGGGAGGGGGGGACACCGGGGAGCCTGGCACGGAGCGCTCCAGGCCGTGGCACCGCACCGGGGCGTCACGAACAAGCACTGGAGCGCCGCGGCTGCGTCCGGGCCCAGGCTCGGGCCGGGCCAGGCCAGGCCAGGCCGAACCAGGCCTGATCCCCTCCCAACCCCTCCAAAGAGGCCTTTTCGGCCGCCCCTATTGAGGATCCCGGCCCCGCTTCGGCACCCCGTAGCTCACTCACCTCCGCTCCCGCTCCCCTCCAGCCGCGCTCGGCGGCTGCGGCCCGGCCTGGCCCGGCCCCACCGGCCCAGCAGCGCCGCCGCAACGGCTTCGGCTCCGCTTCCGCTTCCGCTTCCGGCCCCGCCCGCCCCGCCGCGCCGCCGCCGCCGCCGCTGCCTGTCCCTCCGCGGCCGCCCTTAACTCCCGGCGCGCCGGCGCCGGCGCTAACAACCGGCCCCCGCCTGGCGACGGAGGGCAGGCCACAGGCGACGGGGTCAGTCCCGGCACGGCCTCCCTGGCCGTGGCCTTCCCCGCCGTGCCCTTCTTCTCCGTGACCTTCATCACCCTCGCCCTGCCCTTCCCCTCCCTGGGCTTCCTCGCTGTGGCCGTCCTCACCCTCACCGCGATCTTCCTCACTGTGACCGTCCTCACTGTGGCCACGGCCTTCTCCTCCGTGCCCTGCTTTGCTGTGGCCATCCTTACCCTGACCACAGCCTCCCTCACATCATCTTTCTCAGCCATGGCCTTCCTCACTGTGGCCGTCCTCACCCTCACCATGATCTTCCTCCCTATAGTCTGACTCAACTATGGCCTTCCTCGCCAGGACCATCCTCTCTCCATGACCTTCCTTACCATAACCACCCTCACTGTGGCTGACGTTTCTGCAGCCATCCTCACCCTCACCATGACCACCCTCACCATAGCCATCCTCGCCCTCACCTTGGCCATCCTTGCCCTCACCATAGCCATCCTTGCTCTCACCACAGCCATCCTCACCCTCACCATGACCACCCTCACCATAGCCATCCTCACCCTCACCACGTCCATCCTCACCCTCGCCACATCCACCCTTGCCCTCAGCGTCTCCCTTCCCTCCCGTGGTCTGCCTCACCATGGCCTCTTGTCTTCCCCTCCACAGCTTACTCCACCGCTGCCATCCTCCCCCCCAGCATGTGTCTCTTCCTCCCTGCCTCACAATGACCTTCCTCAGCAAGCTCATCCTCACCTTTGCTTTCCCCACTGCTGGCCCAGGCTGGGTCCAGGCTGCTTTGCCATGACAACCCTCATGGTGACGAAGCTCACAATGGTCTGCATCACTGTGGCCTGTGACCCTTCTCTCCCCAGGGCATCTGCAGACACTTTCCTCCCACCAAATGGGGCTGGGAGCTGCTGTTGTCCCCCCAGGGACCTGCCCTTGGCACGGTGAAGGAGCTGGTGAAGAGGTTCAGTGAGGAGTTCATCTCCATGGAGAGAGGACCTCAGTCCTAATGAGCTACTCCTTAGCACCACACAAGGGTTATGAGTGGGGCTTTGCTCCCTCCAGCCCCATTAGTAGGTGCCCATCTCCTCCACCACTCTGGAAGTCATTCCCTACTCCTGCCCGTGGATGCTGCCAGCCTGTGGCACAGGGTGGGAAGAGTATTATTGGCTCCACTGTTGTGGTCATGCTCTACCGACCTTTATTTATGCACTGACCACTTGTCTGGGCCAGCAATGGGTCCAGAATCCACTGAACTGCCTGCAGGGCTGGGCCCAGAGAGTGGTGGTGAATGGTGCCACATCCAGCTGGCAGCTGGCACCAGTGGTGTGTCCTAGGGATCAGTGCTGGGCTCAGAGAGTGGTGGTGAATGGTGCCACATCCAGCTGGCAGCTGGCACCAGTGGTGTGCCCCAGGGATCAGTGCTGGGCTCAGAGAGTGGTGGTGAATGGTGCCACATCCAGCTGGCAGCTGGCACCAGTGGTGTGCCCCAGGGATCAGTGCTGGGCAAAGTCCTGTTCAATCTGGACCAGGGGATAGAGCCCAGCAGCAGTAAGTGTGCAGATGACACCAAGCTAGGAGCAGCTGTGGAGCTGTTGGAGGGTAGCAGAGCCCTGCAGAGGGACCTGGCCAGGCTGGATGGGTGGGCAGAGGCCAAGGGGATGAGACTGAACAAGGCCAAGGGCAGGGTTCTGCACTTTGGCCACAACAACCCCAAGCAGCACTACAGGCTGGGGCCAGAGTGGCTGAGAGCAGGCAGGCAGAGAGGGAGCTGGGGGTGGTGGGAGAGAGGAGTTGAAGAGGAGGCAGCAGTGCCCAGGTGGGCAGCAGAGCCAATGGCATCCTGGGCTGGCTCAGGAGCAGTGTGGGCAGCAGGACAGGGGAGGTTCTTCTGCCCCTGTGCTCAGCACTGCTCAGGCCACAGCTTGAGTGCTGTGTCCAGTTGTGGGCTCCTCCATTCAAGGGAGATGTTGAGGCTGTGTCCCCTTCTTCTGCTGCTGCTTGCCTGGCAGCAGAGCCCAACCCCACCTGGCTACAGCCTCCCTTCAGATAGCTGCAGACAGCAATGAGATCTTCCCACGCTGCTGCTTTGCTGCCACTTGACCTCATCCCCTTTCCCCCCTTTATGCTTATCATATCCCCTAGCATTTTACCCTCCTTATACTAAACTGTAACCCCCAAAAATCAATCATTAACAACTCCCTTTCCTGACTTTCCCAACTCCGGAGCTGTAGTCAAATCGACTCCGCCGGGCGAAGAAGATCCTAGGAGGACGGAGCGGGGAAGGGAGTAAGAAGTGAGGCTTTGGGGGAGCAGTGAGTGAAGAGGTAGAAGTTTATTGGAATATAAACATTCAGATAACATGTAAGATAGAAAACAAAACAAAACAAAAAAAATAAACCAAAACAAAACCAAAACAACAAAAACCCAACAACAACATATACAGACACTTGTTGGAAGGAGACCTTGAGGTATTTATCCACCGCCTAGGCTATCACATTGCATTTTTTTTTTCCTTGTTTTCTTCCTTTTCTTTGTTTTTTTTTTGTTTTTGTTTTCCCTCTTTAAATAGGTTAAGAAAAACAAACTATAGCCCAACCAATTAAGCAAGGCTGCTGCAGCTGCTTGCTGACCGAAACCTTCTGATCTGAATCCATCAGGCACACAGCAGAGTGAACCCCGATGAAATGAAACGAGACCTGGGTGTGACTTCGGTTTGACTTTGGGAGCTGAGCAGGCACGCAGCAGCCTCCCTCCCCAACCCCCCCCCCCACCCCAACCCCGCTTCCTTCCCTCCCTCCCTCCCTCCTTCCCCAAGCCCACAAGCTCTGTGCTTCCCCAGCAGCTCCCAGTTCCTGCTGGGAAGAAGAGGATGAGAGCAGGTTTGGGTTTATCGAATGGATTCTTTTAACGATGTTTTATGCCCAGCTGGCAAATCTCTTCCCCTTTGGATGAGGAGCATCGAGGGTTGCACAGAAGTAAGCTGGAGAGGGGTTTGGAAAGGTTTTATTTCTTGCTGCTCACTGCAAAAAAAAAAAACAACCAAAACAAAACCAAAACAAAACAAAAAAAAAAAACCAACCCAAACCTGAAACCAAAACAACAAAGAAAAATTCACCTTGGCTGGTCTGGAGTTGAAGGAGAATTAAGCCACACTGCAAAGCAGAGCACTTCACACCAGGAACAGTCCCTACCCGCAGTATCAAAACCCCTGAGTACTATACAATCGAAGACGGTCGAGTGAAATGAAGCAGAGCTGGGGAGAAGCCACAAGAGGAGCCTCCATCCCTCCCCCCCCCTCCTCAGCCTTATCCCCAGCTCCTTTTGCCCTGCCCCCTCCTCTGCTGCTGGTTTCCATAAAACCCTGTTCCTCCCAAAACCTGGCACAGCCTCAGTAGGAGACCTGGAGCTCAGCAGCATGAAACCAAAACCACCTGCCCGAAGCCAACTTTGCCAGGCTTCAGGAGCAGGGTTAACTCTTCACAGTCTGAAGGGCTGAACCTCCTCAGCGTGGTGCTGAGCCAGGCTCAGTTTATTGTTGCAGCTTATTTTAGCTTTCTATTTACTATATACTTATCTATTTTAAACTGAGGTATCTGTTAAGCATCCCAACTTGAGTCTTTTCCCTGAATTGGATACAATCTGTTAGTCCCTGTCTAGTTCCAGTCTAGCTGTGTCAAGCTTATCAACATTAATACTCTTTAGTAGTGTCAAAGCTGTTCTTTTCTCTTAGCAGTTCAGTGATTTGAGTGCCTTTTCTGTGCAAGAAAACACAAATGGTAGCATGTGATATACATCAGCAAAAAAAACCCCACCCCTGTTACTAAACCTCTGCTCCCCAGGACCAGAGAAGAAAGGAGAAGGAAAAGCCAACAAAAAGAAACCCAGAACTGCCCCACTCGTTAGGAAATAGCTCCCCTCAAGCCTACCCCCCCCCCAGTTAAAACCCCAAACAAACAAAAGAAAACAAACAAAGGGGGAAAAAAAAACCCCAACCTTTAGTCTGGGAAAGCCTCTTGGAGCCTGCAAGGGTGAAATGCCACAGAAGCCTTCAGGATCTCCTGGTCCTGAAGACCTCTGTGGCATTTCACCCTTGTAGAGGTTTGCCCTGCAGCCCAAGAGCAGCTCCAGGGTATCTCATCCCTGCAAGCCAAGAGCAGCTCCATGGCATCTCATTCCTGCAAGCCAAGAGCAGCTCCAGGGCATCTCAATCCTGCATCCCAAGAGCAGTTCCATGGCATCTCACCCCTGCAGCCCAAGAACAGCTCCAGGGCATCTCATCCCTGCAAGCCAAGAGCAGCTCCAGGGCATCTCAATCCTGCATCCCAAGAGCAGTTCCATGGCATCTCACCCCTGCAGCCCAAGAGCAGCTCCAGGGCTTCTCATTCCTGCAAGCCAAGAGCGGCTCTAGGGTATCTCACCCCTGCAGCCCAAGAGCAGCTCCAGGGCTTCTCATTCCTGCAAGCCAAGAGCGGCTCTAGGGTATCTCACCCCTGCAGCCCAAGAGCAGCTCCAGGGTATCTCATCCCTGCAAGCCAAGAGCAGCTCCATGGCATCTCATTCCTGCAAGCCAAGNCCTGCAGGCCAAGAGCAGCTCCATGGCATCTCATTCCTGCAAGCCAAGAGCAGCTCCAGGGTATCTCATCCCTGCAAGCCAAGAGCAGCTCCAGGGCATCTCATTCCTGCAAGCCAAGAGCAGCTCCATGGCATCTCATTCCTGCAAGCTAAGAGCAGCTCCATGGCATCTCACCCCTGCAGCCCAAGAGCAGTTCCATGGCATTTCACCCCTGCAGCTCAAGAACAGCTCCAGGGCATTTCACCCCTGCAGCTCAAGAGCAGCTCCAGGGCACCTCATCCCTGCAGGCCAAAAGCAGCTCCATGGCATCTCACTCCTGCAGCCCAAGAGCAGCTCCAGGGTATCTCATCCCTGCAGCCCAAGAGCAGCTCCAGGACATTTTGCTCTTGCAGCACAAGAGCAGCTCCAGGACATCTCATCCCTGCAGGCCAAGAGCAGCTCCAGGGCATCTCATCCCTGCAGGCCAAGAGCAGCTCCAGGGCATCTCACCCCTGCAGCTCAAGAGCAGCTCCAGGGTGTTTCATCCTTGCAGGATCTTGCCCTGCAGCCCAAGAGCAGCTTCCCCAGGCCCAGCAGTGGTCATTGCTCCAGCTGCAAGCAGCAGCCAGAGATCTTGGAGCAGTATCCACCTCAGGACATGTGCATCCTCACCTGCTTCTCCTTTTCCTCCCACACAGTCCTCACATTGTTGGGTAGAGGTCAAGCTACAGTCTGGGAGCTAACACATGGAGACCACAGAGCTTCTGGCAACCAGAAGGTCCTGCCTGTGGGTCACACAAGCTCTGAAGGACACAGCAGCAGCCCAGCAGAATGGTGCTGGGGCAGGGGGGGTTAAAAAGGACAACCTGAGACTATGAAGGCAGGATGATGGCTGCTGTTGGGGCTGTTACCCCTGGGCCTGGTGGGTTTTTTTTGGAGCCAGCAGTAGAAAAACAACAGCTTCTGGGAGCAGGACACCCAGGGAGCACAGGGCCATGCTGTGGCCAACCAGGGGTAACTGAGGAGGGCATCTACCCTGGACCTGTGAAGCCTCCTAAGACAGACTTAAGCTGCAGGTGACTGGGACAGACCCTTGGAGACTGTGCTTGGGCTCAGCGGTGCAAGCAGGCACCAGTGCAGGGCTGAACACTCCTCACAGCTCTGCTCACTTGTAGGCCAGGCAGAAGGTGACCATCTCATACCTGTGTGACAAGACAGCAGCTCACCCTCCATGCTCCAGGGAGCTGAACCTCTGGAGTTAGAAGATGGGTTTTACTTACACCATCACAGAGCTACTAAGCTCAGGTGGCTGTCACACAGAGGCGAACAGAGAGAGCAACTTCTTCTTCTGGCCTCTCTCAGGGACTACTCAACATGGTTTAGACTCATAGTGTAGACAGAATTAGCTGTGGCAGGGATGACAAAGTCCCAGCAGAGCTGAGGAGGTGGTTGGGTGCAGCACCACAAGACCAAGCTGTGCTTTGGGGCTACCAGAACCCACCTTGCTACCAGAGGCTTGGCCAAGCTGTAGTGTAAGGAGTGCTGGGAAGAATGAGGCTTTTGGAGGCACCTTGGCCTCCAACACCAAGTTCAGGCCTTTTAAGCAAGCAGTTACTCTTGCTCCTCTTCTCCTAACCTCTACCTGTGCCATGCACATGTCCTGGAACAGTGCTGTTCCACTTATCTCCTGCTTGGCCTAAAGGATGGGTAGAAACCACTGCTCCTTTGCTTCAACCTTTTCCTTTTTGCTTTCTGTCTTTGGTGATAGGATTAAAACCAATTAAAAACCAAACCAATCTAAAAAAACCCAAACACAAAACCACAGAGCACAAAAAAAACCCAACCCAACCCTAAACCAACCCTCCCCCCCCCAAAAAAAACCCCCAAAACCCCAAACCCAAGCAATAAAGATATGAAGAGGTTAAAAATAATCCAACCAACCCCAAGCCAACAAATAAAAACCCCAACCCCAACAAGGAGAATATTATCTGAGGTATTTCATCTGCTCCAAACAACCAACCAACCAACCTGATTTGGGCCTGGAGGATGGCAGGACGTCACCAGGGCAGGATGGATGGTGGATGGTGCTTGAACATTTGTTCTCCAGGCTGGGCAAAAGGCCAGAAGAAGAAAGGGGATATAAAATGAGGCTATCCTGAGGTTATGGAGTCACTAAAGTCAGACATTGGGAGGGCTAGAGCCAGCTTTTGCTTGCTTTTGGCTGGAGGTTTGAGGAAGAAAGGCAAGTGAGGGCTTGGCTTCCATTTCTCTGCTTCCAAAAGGCCTCAGGACTCAACTGAGAGAGCCACTTTCCTTCTGCTCCTGGGATGATTTAAGGGGTCAGGGCTTCTGCAGGCTTGCTCTGCCACCAGCATGTGTAATGCTGACCACAATGCCAACAAACCCACCACAGCTGTCTGGAGACTTCTTCTATCGCCTTCTGCTTTCCTCAGCTCATAGATGTGGAGAATCCCCCAGAGGCTACTGAGGAGGAAGTGGCTTCAGGAAGCCTAAAGCAACCTAAATGCCAACCTTTTTGTGTCATGGGGAGCAGGGGACAAAAACACCAGGCCAGCAACAAGTTTAGGCTGTCAAGGTAAAATGTCAGTGGGATGAGTTCCTCAAGGGGAGAGAGATGAGGTTAAGGGCATTTAAAACTTGGCTTGAAAGCCTGAAGGCAACAGGAGGGAAGAGGCAAGCACCAGCCAGGAGAAGAAAGCAGCTGATTGAGAGGTGTTTTTTCAGGCGCCCGTGGCTCACAGGTAGCGGTGAGGAAGTCCTTCCCCTCTTGCCAAGAGCTCAGAGAGGAGGAAGGAGGCTCCACACAAGCAAGAGTGGCCCCACGGCAGAGCCTGAAGGCAAGAGAGGCAGCTGGCCCCCCCTGCTCTGCGGCACCAGCCGCGGGAGGACGGGGACAAGACACCCCCTGCTGGCTCTTCGGATTGTCAACACACGGAGTTGTTTTGTGGGAAGGGTCCTCGTGGCTCCTACTTCAGATGAGAACCAAGTTTCCTCGCCCCAAACTTCAGCTCTTTCCACCTGCCTTGGTGACGTCTCGGCCATCTCTCAACCTGCAGCTCTTAGAGATGATCCCTGATTGAAAAACGCCAAGCATTATGTTCTCCCCACTCCCAACCCTCACCTCCCCACTCCCCTCCATGTCCCACCCCTCTCCCCCACAACAGGAACACAGCAAACCCTGGGAGGAGGAGGAAGAACACCAAAAAGAAAAAAAAAAAACAACCCACCCAAAGAGCAAAAGGGAGGAAGAAAAGGGGAGAACAAAACAAAAGGCTGAGCAAACAGACGATGAAGACAAACTCGCTGGCATGGAAAGGTTTACAGCATCATCAGCATCATCAGCATCATCATCATCTTGCTGTTGGCCAAGCCCCAAAAAGCAGGTTTCCTTGAGATGAGGTAATCTGTGCGACTCCTTCCTGCTCAGAGCAGAGAGGATGAGCTGCTGGAGGCCAGTGTGGGAGACAGCAGGTTGGGCCCACCCATCAGAGAGACCAGCTGGTGGAGGGCTCTGCGCTGGGGGTTCCCCGCGATGAGGTAGGGCTGGGAGAGCAGTGGGAGCTGCTGCTGCTGCTGCTGCTGCAGGAGCTTTGGGTGCTGGAGCCTGCAATGAGGTGGACCACTGGCTTCTGGGCAAAAAGCACTCCTGCAAGGCAGAGGGAAGTGAGGAAGAGGAGGCTTTACTGGCATTGTGGCTGAGAAGGGCAGGGAACAGAGCAAAGGGAACTCTCTTCAACCCCAAGGATCTTAGCCCAAGAGAATCGTAGGATCACAGAAGCAGGCAGGGTTGGAAGGGAGCACAAGGAGCAGGCAGTGCCAACCTCCCCTGCCATGCCCAGGGACACCCTACCCTAGAGCAGCCTGACCACAGCCTCAGCCAGCCTGGCCTGAAACACCTCCAGCCATGGGGCCTCAACCACCTCCCTGGGCAACCCATTCCAGCCTCTCACCACTCTCCTGCTCAACAACTTCCTCCTCACCTCCAGCCTCACTCTCCCCACCTCCACCTTTGCTCCATTCCCCCCAGGCCTGGCCCTCACTGAGAGCCTCAAAAGTCCTTCCCTAGCTTTTTTTGTAGGCCCCCTTCAGATCCTGGAAGGCCACAAGAAGGTCACCTGGGAGCTTCCTCTTCTCCAGCCTGAACAGGCCCAACTCTTTCAGTCTGTCCTCACAGCAGAGCTGCTCCAGAATCAGCCAGCTTGGAAAAGACCTTTGAGCTCATCCAGCCCAACCTATCACCCAACACCTTCTAATTAACTAAACCATGGCACCAAGTGCTTCCTCCAGCCTCCTTTTAAACACTTCCAGGGATGGGGACTCTACCACCTCCCTGGGCAGCCCATTCCAATGCCAATCACTCGTTCTGTGAAGAACTTCTTCCTAACATCCAGCCTAAACCTGCCTTGGGCTCCAGTTTCAGGGAGTTGTAGAGAGCAGTGAGGTCTCCCTTCAGCCTCCTCTTCTCCAGACTAAACCATCCCAGTTCTCTCCTCAGCAGCCCTGTTCTCCAGACCCTTCCCCAGCTTGGCTGTCCTCTGGATATGCTCCAGCACCTCAATGTCCTTGGAGTGTAGGCCCCAAAACTGAACCCAGTACTTAAGGTGTGGGCTGACCAGTGCCAGGGACACAATCTCTTCCCTGCTCCTGCTGGCCAGGCCAGGATGCTGGTGGCCACCAGGGCACACTCTGGCACATCTTCAGCTGGCTGTGATCAGCATCTCCAGGTCCTTTTCTGCCAGGCACTTTCCAGCCACTCTGTCTCAAGCCTGGAGTGTTAATGGGGTTGCTATGACCCAAGTGCAGGGCCCAGCCCTTGGCCTTGTTGAACCTCATCCCATTGGCCTCATCTCATCCGTCCATTCTGTTCAGGTCCCTCCACAGAGCCTCCCTAACTCTCCATCAGACCAGCCTGGTGTCATCATCTACAAACCTACTGAGGGATGATACCTCAATCCTCTTCTCCAAATCACTGATAAAGAGATGAAAGAGATCTGGTGCCAGTACTGAGCCCTGGCACTTACTACTCGATGCTGGGAACAAAAACCACCTTGCACTGAGCTTCCACACCAGCCAGGTAGTGTCTGTGGTGCTTTGGCAAATGACCTGGGAGCAAACCACCCTTCTGCCCCTCCCCTCCACAGCCACCCATCTCTGGGAGCAGTTTTCTCACCAGCATAAATGGTGCCATTGATCTCCACCGACATGTTAATGCTCCCGATGCCGTTGGGTGAGACGTTCAGTGCTGCCGCCGACTCCGCTTTGTCGTCTGCCAGGACAGAGGAGATGCAGGGTTAGAGAGCAGGTGCCCTGCCCTGCTGCCTGTGCTGTCCAGAGCTGACCCATGCAGTACAGCAGCCCTCTTTGCTCAGGGAATCCCCACACCACGTCCCCATCTAGGCACAACATAACCCAGCTCTGGACCGAGGTGGCTACAGAGCTGCCCCCAGCTCCAGCTTGAGGATGCCACTGAGTTGCCCCCAGCTCCAGCTTGAGGATGCTGCAGAGCTGCCCTCAGCTCCAGCTTGAGGATGCTGCAGAGCTGCCCCCAGCTCCAGCTTGAGGATGCTGCAGAGCTGCCCCCAGCTCCAGCTTGAGGATGCAGCAGAGCTGCCTCCAGCCCCTGCCCGAGGATGCTGCAGAGCTGCCCCCAGCCCCTGCCTGAGGATGCTGCAGAGCTGCCCCCAGCTCCAGCTTGAGGATGCTGCAGAGCTGCCCCCAGCTCCAGCTGAAGGATGCTACAGAGCTGCATCTGGCCCCAGCTGAAGGATGCTGCAGAGCTGCCCCCAGCCCCTGCCTGAGGATGCTGCCGAGCTGCCCCCAGCTCCAGCCCGAGGATGCTGCAGACCTGCCCCCAGCCCCTGCCTAAGGATGTTGTCAAAGCTGCCTCCAGCCCCTGTCCAAGGATGCTGCAGAGCTGACCCCAGCTCCAGCCTAAGGATGCCACTGAGTTGCCCCCAGCCCCAGTCTGAGGATGCTGCAGAGCTGCCTCCAGCCCCTGTCTGAGGATGCTGCAGAGCTGCCTCCAGCCCATGTCTGAGGATGCTGCAGAGCTGCCCCCAGCCCCAGTCTGAAGCTCCTGAGGCGTTTCATTGTCTCAGCGTGACAAGAGGCCTGGGAGCCTGCTGGCTTTGCAGCTCCCTCCCCAGCTCACAGACCAGAGGGCTAGGTGAATTCCCTGGCCAGCACCCTAGCAAGGCCCCTGATGAGCTCCCCGGGGCTGTGTTTCCACCCCCAGTCCTCAGCTGAGGCTTGTCAGGCTCTTCAGAAGCAAGGCTCAGGCTGCAGCAGCTCCGGTGGCCACTGGAGGGAGGGGACAAGTCAAGGCATCAAGGATCCAATCCAGCAGCACCCTGCTTGAGTGCAATCTGCTGTTTGTTCTGTGCCCTCAGCCACCAGAGGCAGCTCTGGGGGCTTCAGGGCTCGGCAGAGCTTCAGTTCTCCTGGATAACTTCAATCTCCAACCTGAGCAACCCCTACAGAATTCTTTCCAGCAAGGGTGATGAGACACTGGAATAGAATCACAGAATCAAGCAGGTTGGAAGAGACCTCCAAGCTCATCCAGTCCAATCTATCACCCAGCCCTATCCAATCAACTAGACCATAGCTCACCCAGAGAAGCTGTGGATGCCCCTTCCCTGGAGGTGTTCAAGACCAGGTTTGAGCTGGAATGGACCTTAAAGATCATCTAGTTCCAAGGCCCCTGCCATGGGGACACCTCCCACAAGATGAGATTGCTCAAGGCCTTGACCATCTCCAGGGAGAGAGCATCCAAGGAGAGAACAGATCAAGGGAGGTTCTCCTGCTCCTCTACTCTGCCCTGCTGAGACCTCATCTTGAATACTGTGATCAGTTTTGAGCTCTCCAGTTGAAGAGGGACAGGGATCTGCTGGAGAGGGTCCAGTGGAGGGTTATGAGGATGATGAGGGGACTGGAGGGCTGCCTGATGAGGAGAGGCTGAGGGACCTGGGGCTGCTTAGTCTGGAGAAGAGAAGACTGAGAGGGGATTTGATAAATGGTTATAAGTATCTGAGGGCTGTCAGGAGTGGGGGACAGGCTCTGCTCACTGCTCCCTGGGATAGGACAAGGAGCAGTGGATGGAAGCTGCAGCACAGGAGGTTCCAGCTCAACACAAGGGGGAACTTCTTCACCGTAAGGGTCCCAGAGCCCTGGCACAGGCTGCCCAGAGAGGTTGTGGAGTCTCCTTCTCTGGAGCCTTTCTGGGCCTGTCTGGATGTGTTCCTGTGTGATCTGTGTTAGTATTGTCCTGCTCTGGCAGGGGCTTGGACTGGATGATCTCCTTGGGTCCCTTCCAACCCCTACCATCCTGTGAGCCTGTGATCCACAACCTCCCTGGGCAATCTTCCAGTGTCTCCCCACTGTCCCTTGGAAAGAATTTCACAGAATCAGTGAGGCTGGAAAAGACCTCTGAGATCATCAACTCCAGCCTATGACCTAACACCACGACACCAGCCAAACCATGCCACCAAGTGCCACATCTCTTCTTAAAGACTTCTAGGGATGGTGACTCCACCACCTCCCTGGACAGCTCATTCCAGTGCCTAATCACCCATCCTATGAGGAAGTGCTTCCTAACATCTAACCTAACCTCCAGTCTCATCTTGATGAAGCACTGAAGAGTAGCAAAGACCTCAGGAAGAGCTCTTCCCTCACTTCTAAGCTGTGCCAAACTTGCCTGGCCTTGTGCCTACATCCAAATGGGCAATTCATAGTGGGGGTGCAAGACCTTTAATTTTAAGGGATCAAAAGGTTTGGAGAAAGCAATTGTTGGGACTGAAATTTTCTGAGGCTTCACTGTCCAGCGTTGGACAAGGGGCAATGAGTGGAAGCTGAGGTGCAGGAAGCTCCATGGGAACATGAGGAGGAATTTTTTCCCTGTGAGGGTGACAGAAGCCTGGAACAGGCTGCCCAGGGGGGTTGTGGAGTCTCCCTCTCTGGAGATACTCAAAGCCTGCCTGGATGTGTTCTTGTGTGACCTGCTCTGAGTGATTCTGCCCTGCAGGGGGGGTTGGACTGGATGAGCTTTGGAGGTCCCTTCCAGCCCCTGTCCTTCTGTGATTTGGTGAAGTGCAGCTCCTAGGACAGCTAAAGGAGCCACAGCACTCCAGCAGCTTTAGGAGCCATCACCTAAGAGTATTGATTATGACAAAGTGACCTTCCCAGAGTGACTCCCTCTGTACAAAGCACTTCAGGAGTGCATTTCCCAGGCCGTGAGTGCTGCTCAGACCTGACCTTCTCACTCAGCCTTGCAGGGAGTTCTTTAGCTGGGGGGAGAGGAGGCTGCAGCAGATGTTGGTAGAAATCATCTGACATGCTTAAAAGCCCAGGGATGGCTCTTTGTGTGGCCTCCTCATCACACCTGAGAGAAGATTCCTAAGTGCTGAGCATCTCTCCCCTGCAGTCTGCTCTCTGAATGAAAAAAGCTGTTAGCTCCACAATCAATTAAAAGGCTTCTTGGCCAGAGGAGGACAGAAAATCTTTCCCTGCAGCACAGTGCTGGGCTGAGAGGAGAGCAGGGCAGGGGGGGGGAAGCTGAGCCCTTGTGATGTGGCCCCTTCCAAGAGTCACCTTAGTGACAGGGCTACTTTTGGCTAGGTTGAACCAGGCTGAAGGGTGCAGCAGGTGTTAAATGTGAGAAGGCCAAACCTACCTCACAGAATCACTCAGGGTTGGAAAGGACCACAAGGATCATCTAGTTCCAACTCCCCTGCCAAGGGCAGGGATGCATCACATTAGATTAGGCTATCTACAGCCTCATCCAGCCTGGCCTTAAACAGCTCCTCACTGAAACTCATTATCATAGACCCCAGAATGGTTTGGGTTGGAAGGAACCTTAAAGCCATCCAGTTCCCAATGGCCTGTCATGGGCAGGGATGCCTCATGCCACACCAGCTTGCTCAAGGCTCTATCCAACCTGGCTTTCAACACTTCCAGGCTTGGAAGCCTCCAGAGCTTATCTGGGCAGCCTGTGCCAGTGCTTCACAACCCTCACAGGCAAGACTGGAGAGCAGCCAGGAGGAAAGGGACCTGGGGGTACTGGTGGATAGTAGGCTGAAGATGAGCCAGCAGTGTGCCCAGGTGGCCAAGAGGGCCAATGGCATCCTGGCCTGTATCAGGAGCAGTGTGGCCAGTAGGAGGAGGGAGGTTCTTCTTCCCCTGTACTCTACACTGGTCAGGC
>WAAF01003453.1:8559-31420 GCA_013400475.1 Tricholaema leucomelas | reverse complement strand
CAGAGCAAAGGTGGCAAACCATGTAGAACATGGTGCAGAGCAAAGGTGGCAAACCATGTAGAACATGGTGCAGAGCAAAGGTGGCAAACCATGTAGAACATGGTGCAGAGCAAAGACTGCAGCATTAGCCTCACACAACACTCTTATTTAAGGAATGCATAGAAATCCCTGCATACACAGATTCTTTTCCAAGGAAACTTTCTTTTCAGTCTCATTACAGATATGGGCAACATCTTGAAATACTTTCATGAGCTGAGGCTTCTGAAAGATATTTCAAGTTTAGAGATGAATTATCACAGAATTACAGAGCCATTTCAGTTGGAAAAGACCTTTAAGATCACTGAGCTTAACCATTACCTACATCCACCAGGTCTGGAGCTAAAGCATGAATTAAGCACAGACATCACTGAGCTCGCTGTGCACATCTGAGAAAGAGCAGTTACCAGGAGAAGTTTCTCTCCTCCTTTGCTTTTGAAGGTAACACTGTAACACCAGTCATTAGGTCTCACTTTCTATCAGTTAAGAGTAGAATAGAATCAGAAATAGGATGGGGCTTGCCTCTTTTTAGTGGTGCCCAGGACAGGGGGCAATGGCCACAAATTGAAACCCCAGGAGGTTTCAGATGAATTTAAGGAAAAACATCTTTTCTGTGAGGGTGCTGGAGCCCCGGAGCAGGCTGCCCAGAGAGGCTGTGGAGTCTCCTTCTCTGGAGACTGTAAAGACCCACCTGAACATGTTCTGTGCAGCCTGTTCTAGGTGCACTTGTTCTGGCAGAGTGGTCAGACTGGACAATCTCCAGAGATCACTTCCAACCCCTGCCATTTCAAAATTCTGGGATTCTGTGAGCTGGCCACATAACTCCTGGTTAATTGTTGCTAGCTAACATAGCAAGACTGGGCACTGTGTTGAATAGAATAGAATGGAATAGAATAGAATAGAATAGAATAGAATAGAATAGAATAGAATAGAATAGAATCAACCAGGTTGGAAGAGACCTCCAAAATCATCCAGTCCAACCTAGCACCCAGCCCTATCCAGTCAACCAGACCATGGCACTAAGTGCCTCAGCCAGTCTCTTCCTGAACACCTCCAGGGATGGTGACTCCACCACCTCCCTGGGCAGTCCATTCCAATTCAAATCACTCTCTCTGACAGGAACTTCCTCCTAACATCCAGCCTATACTTCCCCCGGCACAACTTGAGGCTGTGTCCCCTTGTTCTGTTGCTGGTTGTCTGGGAGAAGAGACCAACCCCACCTGGCTACAACCTCCCTTCAGGTAGTTGCAGACAGCAATGAGGTCTGCCCTGAGCCTCTTCTTACATAATGCCTTTTTTTTCCTTCCCTGAACAATTATTTCATAATTCATAACCCATTCACAGTGTTAAACTCAGATTCTCTGTGCAGAGCTTGGGGGGAAAACCCTGAAAATGTTAAAATTCAGAAAATTCATTTAGCTGTCCGCAGTTCAGTCTTGGGGTCAGACACAGGCAGTACACTGAATTTCTCAGTGATGGCTAAGATGCAGCAAAGGTGATACAAATGATTTTTGTCCACTTTGATGTTCAGGAAACAGCACATCTTCTGCTGTGAAATGCAGGCAGTCCCATCAATCTATGCCTTTATCTAAACTAAACTGTGTGACCTTGGTCCAATAGGAAGCCAGAAAAATGTTCTCAATCACAGAATTGTTTTGGTTGGAAAAGACCTTTAAGATCATTGAGTCCAACATTATCTAACCCTACCAAGGTTGAGACTAAACCATAGAATCATAGAATCAACCAGCTTCCAGGTTGGAAGAGACCTCCAAGATCATCCAGTCCAACCTAGCACCTAGACAATCAACCAGACCACAGCACTGAGTGCCCCAGCCAGGCTTGGCTTCAACACCTCCAGCCACAGCGACTCCACCACCTCCCTGGGCAGCCCATTCCAATGCCAATCACTCTCTCTGACAACAACTTCCTCCTAACATNTACTCAAGCTGTGGCCTGAGCAGTGCTGAGCACAGGGGCAGAAGAACCTCCCTTGTCCTGCTGCCCACACTGCTCCTGAGCCAGCCCAGGATGCCATTGGCTCTGCTGCCCACCTGGGCACTGCTGCCTCCTCTTCAGCTACTCATCTACCAGCACCCCCAGCTCTCTCTCTGCCTGGCTTTTTTCCATCCACTCTGTCCCCAGCCTGTAGTGCTGCTTAAGGTTGTTGTTGCCAAAGTGCAGAACCCTGCTCTTGGCCTTGTTCAATCTCATCCTATTGGCCTCTGCCCACCCATCCAGCCTGGCAAGGTCCCTCTGCAGGGCTCTCTTACCCTCCAACCGCTCCACACCTGCTCTTAGCCTGGTGTTTGCACCACACTTCTGCCTCTTTGAAACACCTCCTTGGGCAGGCATTCGACCATGTCCCTGAGCAGCCTGTGCCAGTGGTTGAGAACCCTCTCAATCAAGAAGTTTCTTTTCCCATCCAACCTAAACCTGACCTGGTGCAACTTCAGCCCATTTCCTCTTATCCTATCCCTTGTTCCTCAGAAGAAGTGACCAACTCCCACCTGACTCCATCCTCCTATCAGCTTATCATGGATGACAATGAGGTCTCCCCTCAGTCTCCTTTTCTCTAGAGTCAACACCTCCAGCTCCCTCAGCTCCTCCCCATCCTTGCTCTCCAGAGCTTTCATCAGCTTTGCTGCTTTTCCCTGGACCTGTTCCTTCTTGGAGTGAGGGCTCCAAAACCAAACCCACTTCTCAATGTCTGGCCTCACCAGTGCTGAGTACAGGAGAATGCTCTGGTCCTGATAGCCATACCATTGCTGGTCCAGGCCAGGATGATGTTGGCCTTCTTGTCCACCTGAGCACACTGCTGTCTCATCTTCTGCTGACTGTCGACATTCAGCTGCAATAACTCATTTTCGACAGCACATTAAGTATAGAAGGCTGCAAAGATCTTTGCATTAATTGGTGTTTCTCCTGCAGCAAAGAGCTGCAAATGTCATCACAAAGCACATATGAGAAGTCAAAGATGGTTCAGACATGAGGTCCAGCCCATTAGATGTAGCTACACAGTCAAACTGTTACAATCCTGTAATTGTAGCTCTGGAAGAGCCAAGCCTCACCCAACGCTTTACCGCTGGGTTCTGCCCCAGCTTGTCTGCAGCACAGCAGTCCCAGAACTTGGCACCGCTGTCCTCCTGACTGCCCCGAGGGACGGAGCATGGAGTGGGGAAATCATTCCCTCCGCGGCAGCCAGTTTCCTTTCCCTATGCAGTCGGTGAGGAAGGTTGCCTCTGTCTCGCAGAGTGCCAACCGATCGTGAGGAGAACTCCTGCCTTTGCCAGAGCTTGCTGAACTCAAAGCTGTGGCGCCCGCGCTTCCTCTGGAAGCTGTGCGATGTAGATAATGTTGTTGACCTGTCTAATGCTGTTAAATGGTCCCTCCTAGTCTGTTTACAGTTTTCCTGCCAAGCTGGGATCAGAACTACGACCTTTTGCCCCACCTCATATGTCTAAGCCTTAACTTGTCAATCATTGCAGATTTTCTGCCTTTGCTGTGTTTCAGCAAGGTTATTATGGTGCTCTAAGGCCATAAACCCACTTACTCTCTTGTGGAAGTCCAACATATGTGGTACTACTGACTCCTCTGAAGCTTCCACTGTGATTTTCCGCTTGTCCCTCACAAGATCAAGGAGCTCTCTCACCCTCCTGCAAACAGGAGCATGTAAGGCATAAGCCACATGGTCTCTTCTGAGACCTCTTGACATGCAAACAGGGATTGCAAGAGTTGTTTGTCTTCTTATCCTGCTTTTGGCTTTGTATGTCTCAACATGATGTTGGCTGTGCAAGAGACCTTCGCAAACCCTTCCTCCTTCTCTTGTTCCCATGTTGCTGTTGGTGCTTCCTTCAAGGTATTAGTAAGAGATGTATAATGCATTTAAAAATTTTATTTGGAAGACAAGACTAAAAGAAATGAAGAAGAAAGAGCCCCAACATCTAAGAGGGATATGTGGCCATTGAGACAGAGTTCCTTCCTTCCTGAATTCTTTCATTTCTTCCTTCCTGAATTCTTTCCTTTCTTCCTTCCTGAATTCCTGAGTTCCTGAACTTCTGAATTCCTGAATTCCTTCCTAGACACCTCAGTCCCAAAATCCCTTCCAGAATTCTTTGAGGGTACTCAAAACCTTGGGTTTTTTTATACATTTCCTGATGAATTCTCATCTTAACCCACCTGAAGGGGACATCCATAATTCAGGATGTACTTTAGGAGGCACAAAACACTCAGTTGTCACAGAGTGGGAAGGATTCCACAGCTGCTTGATCAAAAGGAAGTGCAGTGGGAAGCAGAAGAGCACATGAATTGGTAAAGAGGCCAGATCAACTTTTAGCTGCTCACCATAACAATGGACAGGACTGGGTGACACAGAGGACATTTTAAGACACTGCCATGCATGATTCTCAACCTTTGCTCAGGCAAAATTTCCCTATGGCCCTTACCATAATATTCCTTCAGCAGGAATCTCTCACTTAAAAAAAAAAAAAATCTTACCCTTTGCCCTGGTTTGTTTTTTATAATTGATACTAATTAATTTTATCTCACTCAAAGAAGCAGCTTTGCTGATAGCTTCAATGATGTTTTCCAGTGGAAGGAAGGAATTTGGGTTGAAAAAAGGAAGTAAAGATTTCAGAAGAAAATAATTTGGAAGGAAGGAATTTGGAAGTAAGAAGAGAGGGAGGGAGGGAAGAAGGGAGGGAGGGATTGTCTCAATGGCCACGTATCTGTTGTAGATATTGGAGATATGTTGCAGATATTTATTTATTTCAATCTTGTGATGGTTTGGGTGTCCTCCNTCCCCAGCAGGCAAAGCTCCCCAGCGAAGAGAAGAAGCAAGTGACCTAATCTTTGTTTTGCCTTTCTTCTTTACACATCCCAGCAAGACTGTGAGGGAAGTAGACCTCACCATTGTTTTCATTTTACAGCCTATCATCTAGTTCTTCTCACCAAAACATGCTAGCTAGGCTCAAACTAGCACAAATCTCATCTTCCAAATAAAATTTCAAGGTGCCAGGCACACCTTGCACCAACACCTTGAAGAAACACTAGGAAAATACCACAAAATAGGAATATTTCTGTCATAAATAGTTAATTTTTTTGTGCTTTTTTAGTATTTTACTCTTTGTGTCTTGTGTGGGTTCCAGTCCTAACCACCAGCTATACCTGACTGTATTTCTGTGCATTCTCTTCATCCTACAAGCCTCACAAGGTGCTGTTTTGGATGGGTGGTTAGGAAGAGCCACATCAATACTGTTAATCTCCTAATGAGGTAGCTGATTTTCTCATTATTTCGCCATGCAATCATTGCAAGAGCAATGATGAAGGGCAAAAGGAGGTCTGATTCAGTCTGAAATCAGACTGCAGGGGTGTGAAGGTTTGGGAGTTACCCACACCTCCACACAATGAAATCACCCAAACTAGACTCAGCCAGCTGGAAGATAAGGAATGAAGCTTTATATTCACAGCTTAGCACAAGGTAGAAGCAGATAGTTACAATATTTACAGCTCTAAACAGAAATATGCATGTGAAAAGTAATACAGAAACACAACAGCCCTCCAAGGAACCAGAGTCCCCAGGAGGGGATCCCAACCACCCTTCCACCTCCTTTCCACCCTTCTACCTTATCCCAGAGTATGCCTCCATATGTACATTACTTCTTAATGTGAAGCAGAGTGTCAAAAGAGAGAGTGTGTTAGGAATGAGAAGAGAAACTGCAAGCCCTGGGGCTGTTTAGTCTGGAGAAGAGAAGGCTCAGAGGGAATCTGATCAATGACTATCAATATCTGAGGGGTGGGTGTCAAGTGGAGGGGGCCAAGCTCTTTTCAGTGGTGCACAGTAAGCAGACAGGGAGCAATGGATACAAACTGGAACAGAGAACGTTTCAGCTCACCATGAGGAGAAACTTCTTCACAGTGAGGATGACAGAGCCCTAGAGCAGGCTGCCCAGAGCAGTTGTGGAGTGTCGTTCTCTGGAGACTTTCCACACCCAGCTGGATGCATTCATGTGCAGACTACCCTGGGTGATACTGCTTTGGCAGGAGGTTGGGCTGGATGATCTCTTCCAACCTCTAACATTTTGTGATTCTTTGTTTTTGAGCATGAGGATTCCTGCACTGCTTTAATGCTTGGTGCCCTTCCATTAATTTCCAGTTGCACACATTCACAAGTAATTGCCCTGCTGGTAATGTATCTGTGATGCCAAGTTCCAGGATCCTTGCAGGCCTGGTTATTCTTCCATTAAGACTATCTATAGATTTGCCATTAATTTTTGCATCAGTAATAAATTAGATCTCTCTGTACTGTCACAGACCACTTGGATCTCAGGAAAAGGCGAAGACAAGGCTTGAATATAGCCCTGGTGATTCCAGGATAAATCATAGAATCAAGCAGGTTGGAAGAGACATCCAGTCCGACCTAGCACCCAGCCCTGGCCAATCAACCAGACCACGGCACTAAGTGTCTCATCCAGGCTATGCTTCAACACCTCTAGGGACAGTGACTCCATCACCTCTCTGGGCAGCCCATTCCAATGCCAATCACTCTCTCTATGAAGAACTTCCTCCTAACATCCAGCCTGGCACAGCTTGAGACTGTGTCCCCTTCTTCTGTTGCTGGTTGCCTGGCAGAAGAGCCCAACCCCACCTGGCTACAGCCTCCCTTCAGGTAGTTGTAGACAGCAATGAGGTCACCCTTGAACCTCCTTCCTCTTCTCCAGGCTAAATGTGAAAGAAAAATCCTTTCTTTATTTATTTTACTTCGAGATATTAGTTTCTGTATATGGACTAATAACAAGTTAAATCCCAGTGATGATTGATGGGTTTTGTTGGGCCGTCACCTCATTGTATAGAAGTTTGTTTTAATGAGTTTCTCTAATGAATATTTTATATTGATACTTGGATGAATGGCATATGGTAAATGAAAGGGAAATTACAGCTCTTTAAATAAATATTTTTCATCAATTATTTATTTTGTGATGCCTGTATTGGTTAGATGTCATGTCAGATGAAGACTGGAAATTATTTGCTCTAATACTTATTTGAGAGCTGAAAAAGTAAAAGACTTTTAATTATTAACAAACTTCCAATGTACTCATGTAATTTATGGGAAACTACCATAAATTGTGTGAGATTACAGCTTTGCAAGAGCAGTTTTGTTTGCATCATGTAGAAGAGAATAATCTCTCACGCCTTTACAAGAAATGGCATTTATTGATACCAAAAAACCATTGTGCTACCACTGCTGAAACTGATTTGGATGAATTTCTGCCTTCTGAAGCATTGTGAGTTCTTGTCAAGTTTCACTACTTCCCTGAGAAGTTCTTAATGATGTCGAAAATTAAACTGTAAAAGTCAACAAGAAAACAAGAAGTGGACTGAGTGCCCTTGGTCTGTGTTGAAGTCCACAGCTCTAACAAATGAAGCCACACAAAACATTCATTTCAAAGGTCAGCAATGAGCTGCTTCTAGCTCACAGAACGTCAGGGGCTGGAAGGGACCTCCAAAGCTCCTCCAGCCCAACCCCACTGTCAGAGCCGCATCTCCTAGAGCAGATCGCACAGGAACACGTCCAGGCAGGTCTTGAGTGTCTCCAGAGAGGGAGACTCCACAACCACCTTGGGCAGCCTGTTCCAGGGTTCTGTCACCCTCACAGGAAAGAAATTCCTCTTCATGTTTCCATGGAACTTCTTATGCCTCAACTTCCACTATTGTCTCTTATGCTGTCACTGGGCATCACTCAGCAGAGCCTGGTTCAGCCTCCTGGCACTCACCGTTACGTACTGATAAACACGAGTGAGGTCACTGCACTCAGGTCACTTCACTGCTTCTATTCTCACTGAGACTAGAGAAAACTAAGAGAATGTTAGCATCTCCCAGAACTGAACCACAATTCTCCTTCAGACGTGCCAGTGCCTACCACGTAAAACCAAACCACACAGGCAGCCAGTGGGACACAAGCACAAAACTGCAGCAGCACCAAGATGCTGAAGTCTGTAAGTGTGTCATGTTAGAGGTGAATAGCTTGAGAGCACATCAAGGCAACTGCCCATGAGTGGGAGATTTTTCACTTTAGACATTACCTACCATAGAATCACAGAATGCTAGGGACTGAAGTGGCCTCCAGAACTCAAGTCTAACCCCCCCTGCAAAAAGCAGGACCTCTTAGAATCATAGAATCAAGCAGGTTGGAAGAGACCTCCAAGCTCAGCCAGTCCAACCTAGCACCCAGCGCTGTCCAATCAACCAGACCATGGCACTAAGTGCTTCATCCAGGCTTTTCTTCAACACCTCCAGAGATGGTGACTCCACCACCTCCCAGGGCAGGTCACACAGGAACACCTCCAGGTGGGTTTTGAAAATCTGCAGAGAAGGAGACTCCACAACCTCTCTGGGCAGCCTGCTCCAGGTCGCCAGCACCCTCATCGTAAAGAAGTTTCTCCTCATGGTGAGCTGGAATTCCTTGTGCTTGAGTTTATGTCCGTTGCCCTTTGTCCTGCCTCCAGTATCATGAAGAAAGGACCAGCTCCACCCCTCTGACAGTCACCCTTTGTGGGCAATGGTGAGGTCCCCTCTCAACCTTCTCTTCACCTGGCTAAACAGCACCAGGTCTCTCAGTCTTTCCTCATAAGAGATGCTGCAGGCCTTTCATCATCCTCGTAGTTCTCTGTTGAACTCTCTCCAGCAGTTCCCTGTCCCTTTTAAACCATTCTATGACTGTGCAATCCCAGCAGCTACTCCCGAGGAAGCCACATAGAAGCTGTGCACCCTGGTTTGCTTCAGTCTGTTTTTTCACAATCTCCTTTCCAAAAGAGCCCTGACTTGTGCCTCTGCCCAGTCTCTTTCAACAACTGTGCCTCACGTTGGAGAGTTCTGCTTCAGAGCCTGGCTGCAGTTTGCTCCTGCTGCAGGTTGATTCTTACAACCTGCTTTCCTGCTCTGCCTTCAGCCCCCTCTCTACTGTTAGTAGCCTTATCTTTTGGTAAACGTGATTCTGTTTAAGTTCACAATTTGTCTTCTCTGGGATTCTTCTCAGCAACAAATCCTGTTGCAATAAGTACAGAGGTCTCACACTTGCACATGCACACATGAAGTCGTGAGGAGGCTGTGTTACAGGTCCCCCTCTGTGCTGGATCCACAGGAAATGTGTGTCTGCTGTAGCCACAGCTACAGGGGATTGGTTTGTTTTCTCAAGCTGTAGTCGCTCCTGCTGTTAGCTCTGGAGGTGTCTGGTGTAATCTACAGTGAGTTATCCAAGATGGCATCTGTTACACAGATTCAGAGATGCCCACCCAAACACATTCATTGCACATTTCTGTTGCGTGGTTCTGCGGCACAGAGTGAAGACTGCAGTAGGCTTTGGACAGAATAGAAGTTCCAGTGGAAGTAGCAGACATTATTCTCTCTCTTATTCTACCAGTTGGAAGGAGCCTGCAGATGCCATTCTCTTGAACACTCACTCTGGAGTATCTCTGTTTCCTCACTGTCACCACCACCACAGTCACCAACCAGGAACAGTTCAACATTCCAATATTTCTTAGTAATGACTCACAGAGTCCAAGCACGGTGGGGGTTGGAAGGGGGCTCTGGAGATCACTGCTAAAGCAGGTTTGCCCTAGATTAGGTCACCCTGGAATGCATCCTGAGAAGGATACTCCACAGCCTGCTCCAGGGGCCCAGCACCCTCACAAAAAAAGAAGGTTTTCCTTAAATTCAAGTGAAGCCTCCTGGGCTCTGGTTTGTACCCACTGCCCCTTGTCCTATCATTGGGCACTACTGGGAAGAGCCCATCCCCATCTTCATGACCTCTACCCCTTAGCTATCAATTAGCATTAAGTTGCCCCTTCAGGCTGCTCTTCTCCAGGCTAAGCAGCCGCAGGTATCTCCACGTTTTCTTGTTGGAGAGATGCTCCAGGCCCCTCAGCATCCTTGGGGCCTTCATTTGGACTCTCTCCCATAGTTCCCTGTCTCTCTTGAACTGGGGAGCCCAGAACTGGACCAAATCCTCCAGGTATAATGATCTCTGAGGATAGTCTGCCATCAAAAGCAGGCTTTGCAGTAAACATGGTCACTGAGCTGGAAGCTGTGCTGTCTCCAGAGCCAAGTGTGCCTCTGCTCTGGCAGCTGTCTCTGCTGGTAAGCACTTGTCATGTGCCACCAGGGGCCCCTTAGGCTGTCAGACCTAGGCTGTCACTTGTGTTGGGAAGCACTTTCACCCGAGTCAGAAGACGTTTTGGAGAGAGTGCAGACATTGTTAAGAGATATGATAGGCTGAGAAGAGGGATGGAGGATTTAAACACGGAAGTGTTCAGAGCCAGGAAAAAAGCTGGGATGGAAGGGGCAGGGTGTTTAATTGGGAATTTGGAACTGGCATACATCTACTCCATTGTTATCTATTATTAATGGCCCCCTCCTGCTCTGGGGACTGGAAGGATTCACAGGACACAGCCAGAGGCCTTGCAGCACACAACATTCCACACCTAATCATTAAGCATATGCCTATGGGAATTAGATGTTAATGCTGATGAGCTCAGAACAACAATTTAGCACCACAGTGTGACTTAGTAGCTGTCCAGTACCCATCAGGGGCCAGGAACTTGCCTTTGCACAGCCTGCTCTGTGTAGACCCTTTGAGTTGGCAGCCAGGAAAAGAGCCAGAGCACATTGCAGAGGAGATGCTCTTCACCAGCTGATGCTACCTTTGCCTCATGCTTTAGGTTATTATAAGTGCATGCACTCTGGCACACCTGGTTTGACAACAGATCCAGATGTGCCAAACCTTGGGTTGAAACTGAGCAGGTTGAATCGGCCAGAAAACACTCTGAGGTCTTTTACTTCTGTAAGCATAGACCTCTGTGCCATGAAACTCTTTCACCTGTTTTCACCAGACTGCAGCACCTCTGCTAAGAGGACAGGCTGAGGGAGCTGGGGGTGTTCAGCCTGGGGGACCCTGGAGCTGCCTTTCAGTACCTGAAGAGAACCTACAGGAAGGCTGCAGGGGGACTTTTCCTGAGGGTGTCTAGAGACAGGACAAGGGGGAACAGTTTGAAGCTGAGGCAGAGCAGGGTTAGACTGGAGCTGAGGAAGAAGTTCTTCAGTAGGAGGGTGGTGAGACTCTGGAATACACTGCCCAGGGATGCTGTGGATGCCTCCTCCCTGGAGGTGCTCAAGGTCAGGTTGAATGAGGCCTTGAGCAATCAAGCCTGGTTGAGAGACATCCCTGCCTGTGGCAGGGGTGTTGAACTAGATGCTCATTTATATCATTTCCAACCTGAACCACTCTATGGTTCCATGATACTACAATTGAATGATCAGGATCAGCTCTGTTATGTTTCCTCTTACAGCCTGCAGAGATAGGGTTACCTTGCATTTAGAAGACATGATAAGCATGTAGGATATGCTCTTTGTGGCTAGGAGCAGCAGACAAAACAATCAGACATATTACATTCACAGTTGCTGTGGGTGTCTGTATATGACAATCTGTAAAGAAATTGAAGTCCAAATTTTTATGATGAGCAGGGCAGACTTTGGGGAAAACAAAGTCCAGCCTGTTTTCCTACACAGAGAAAAGATTGTTCAGCAGGCTTAGGAAGCAGGTCTAAACATCAATTACATCAGGTTATGCAGTTTCTATACGAGCAAAAACAAAATCATGCAACAAACAAACAAATAAACTTCACATCTATGAACATTAGCACTGGGCCAAAAGACAAGGTTCAGACCAACATGTGGCACATGCCAAAGGCAAGATTCTGTGTGGCTCTTCTTTGGTGCATTCATAAATCATAGAATCATAAAATCAATCAAGCAGGTTGGAAGAGACCTCCAAACCCATCCAGTCCAACCTAGCACCCAGCCCTGGCCAATCAACCAGACCTTGGCACTAAGTGCCCCAGCCAGGCTTGGCTTCAACACCTCCAGGGACAGCCACTCCACCACCTCCCTGGGCAGCCCATTCCAATGCCAATCACTCTCTCTGACAACAACTTCCTCCTAACATCCAGCCTAGACCTGCCCTGGCACAGCTTGAGGCTGTGTCCCCTTCTTCTGTTGCTGGTTGCCTGGCAGCAGAGCCCAACCCCACCTGGCTACAGCCTCCCTTCAGGGAGCTGCAGACAGCAATGAGCTCTGCCCTGAGCCTCCTCTTCTGCAGGCTGCACACCCCCAGCTCCCTCAGCCTCTCCTCACAGGGCTGTGCTCCAGGCCCCTCCCCAGCCTTGCTGCTCTTCTCTGGGCACCTTCCAGCACCTCAACATCTCTCTTGAATTGAGGGGCCCAGAACTGGACATAGCACTCAAGGTGTGACCTGAGCAGTGCTGAGCACAGGGGGGGAAGAACCTCCCTTGTCCTACTGGCCACAAACCGTAGCATCCAGGACAAAAACCCCCACTCTCAGAGAGACAGCTTTGATTTTGTTTTCCATTTTTATTGTTATTATTTTTCCCCCAAGGGAATTTAATCAAAGGCCACACCCAGGAGTTTCTCTGCCATCTGCAGTGCTTAGAGATTAGTATTGCATATTAACAACTGTCTTATTACTCACTGAAAATACTGCTTCCTCTGGCTGTATTTATAAGGTAAATATTTACCCATCTGCTGCAATTCCTTCTCCATTTTTACGGGATCTTTGTGCCATCAAAGTGGGAAGATGTCTGAGTGTTAGGATAATTGCAGGCAGTACTCTTAAATTATGCACTTTACTCTTAAAAGAAATATAGAAACTGTTTTTTTAAAAGGCATTTGAGTGCAGCAGCAACCTTTTGACGCCTCTGGACAGTATTTTAAGAACTCATTTGTTTGAGGGGGTTTTTAATCTGGAGACACTGAAAAGTTACACCTGCTGTGATGTCGTCAATCACGCCAGGAGGAAAAATAGTGGCGTGATTTGTTATCTGTTATTTCCCTTGCTGTGGTGACTGTCTCCCAGTGCCAGGTCTGTCCTTAAGGCCATCACTTATGGGGACCACTGTCTGTCAAAACCACAGCCAACTTTAAGGGCTGCTTTTGTTGGAGCAGACAAATGAGTATGACCTTTAACAATAAAATAGGCACCCACTGAGAGAGATGAAACAGCAACTGGAATTAAGAACACCATACGGCCATTTCAAACACTCAGGAAAAGTTAGGAGTTGAACTATAACTTAATTATAAGAGTAAATGTGGCTTAGAGGTTGTCAATAATGAAACAGACATGGCCAGAAATATTGATTAGCAAGGAGGACAAAAAACTCATTTCATCCGGGAATCATCCTGCATTTCATTAATTATGACTGAGATTGATGGGCTTTGGGGGGGGGGGGGGGGTGGAAACTGCGGAAGAAATTAAGTTACAGCATTTAAAGTTTGATTGTTTGGGGGGTGTGTGTGTTGCTTTTGGGGTTGGGGGTTTATTTTTAAGTAGGTTGCAGCAGTGTACAAATCACTTCTAAACATTCTCAGCAAAGGGGCCGGGTGAGGAGGGAGGGGAAGGATAAGAACAGAACTCAATCTTTGATTTATACTAATAGGTACTTCAAAGGATCTTCAGGAAAAAAAAGCCTTTGCCTCATTAGTGATGAGCTGTCAGGTGGTCACTGATAGTTTGTAGGGTTTCAAAGCACACTCTGAGACTTCCAGGCAATGCGTTGTAAAGACCACAGCACCGTTTGTGGCTTGAAAGGCTCTTGGAGCTCAACTTGGCAAGTGGTCAGTGGAGACTATATTTCTACAGAGTGGCACAAATCAATCCTATTGAGCATTTTTAGGTCATAGAATATTCTGCCAGTGACAATAATGAAATTAGCCTATGGATCTTGTTTAAATATTGAAATGCCATTTGAATATTTAATGAAAAGCAGGGCTCTGTAGATATGCAGATTTGTTGTGGGTTTCATGAAAACAATGCTATTGATTGCATGAACAGGTAGTGGGATATCATTAGCTTAATATTTTTCTTAATCACTTTTGTTTTCCCCTTTGTTTGCCAGATCAAGCAAATTACTGCATTCCTTAAGCTCCCTGGAGATCAATAGGAGCTGAGGGCACTCAGTATAACAGAGGTGTTTGGTACCCCTAAGTCACACAATCACAGAATGATGGGAATTGGAAGGGACTTCCGAAGATCATGCAGTCCAACACCCCTGCTAAAGCAGGATCTCCTAGAACAGGTCACCCAAGGATCACAATGGCCACTCAGATCTTGGAAGTCTCAATTTTAAACAGCTGTTGAGATGCTGAATGTGTCCAGAGAAGAGCAGCAAGGCTGGGGAGGGGCCTGGAGCACAGCCCTGTGAGGAGAGGCTGAGGGAGCTGGGGGTGTGCAGCCTGCAGCAGAGGAGGCTCAGGGCAGAGCTCATTGCTGTCTGCAGCTCCCTGAAGGGAGGCTGTAGCCAGGTGGGGTTGGGCTCTGCTGCCAGGCAAGCAGCAACAGAAGAAGGGGACACAGCCTCAAGCTGTGGCAGGGCAGGTCTAGGCTGGATGTTAGGAGGAAGTTGTTGTCAGAGAGAGTGATTGGCATTGGAATGGGCTGCCCAGAGAGGTGGTGGAGTGGCCATGCCTGGAGGTGTTGAAGCCAAGCCTGGCTGGGGCACTTAGTGCCATGGTCTGGTTGATTGGCCAGGGCTGGGTGCTAGGTTGGACTGGATGGGCTTGGAGGTCTCTTCCAACCTGCTTGATTCTATTCTATGATTCTAAGCTATGCTATTTTATGGTTTTGTGTGGGTTTTTTTTCCCTGGCAAGTATGTTTTATGTTGTTTTCTCCTGAGAAAATAAAACCACTCCAGGTTTCCAGGGGGAAAAAAGGCAAAAAATCTCCAGAGATCTGAGTTCTGGTCTGAGAATCATTTCAAGGTAAAAGCTTCTTGATTTTTCTCAGTGTAGCTTCCAGTACAGAGATGCACACCAGAAAGTCACAGAGCATTTTCTCTAATCAAAAGCCTTTGCCAATCTTAAAGGCCCAACTTTTTAATAGGCCTGGAATTTCCATTGTAAGCCTACTCTGGAGTGCTTATCCTTTCAGCTTAGGGTTAAAAAGCTTTGACAAAGCACCATAGGGAAGCTTGGATTGCCCTTACCCACATCACACCTAGCCTTGGGATAGATAAATACAGTCTCATTCTCTAATGCTACTGACTGCCTCCAGGAACACTAAATTTTAAGAGAGGAAAACATGAATCCTGTATTTCAAGAGAGGTGGAACCAAGCCATTGTTCACTCCCCTTAAAAAGGATATTCAGTGGCCAGTTCAGATTGCCCTAGGGACACCTAAAGCTGCATTAAGTACTTGTGAAAGTGAAAATCCACCGGGAACTCAATTCCAGTGTTTAAACCTCAGCATGAGCAGTGGAGTTCCTAGCAGGGTTCACTTTTATATGTCTCTATCAGCAGGTTCAAAACTCACTCTCCGTGCAGTAAGGAGACACGGTTCCAGCTAACCTACAGAAAGACCAAAGGGAGAAGGGCCTTTAGAAAAGCACTAACGTCAAAAGAAGAAAAGCAAACATTTATTTAACTGCATCTTGACAAAGCTGGGAGAAGGGGCAGGGGGGGGTGGGGGTTAAGAACTGGCAGATCCCCTTTATGAGGTTGGGTATCTCACGCTTGGCTAGGAATCTGTTTAACACCCATTTTTGTTGTAACTGAGGAGGGATAAGAAATCCTGGCCTGCTCCTGAGCTGGGCAATAACTACAGCTGGCATCAGAAAGCTGAAACGGAACAGAACAGCTGGAGCATTTCCAGCATCTGCTTTTATTTCACCTCAGGCACTCCAGGGTAGGGGGGAGTTAGGGTTTTGAAACTCTGTACATTTGGAATGGCCAATGGCTGAAAATTATCACCTTAGCTAAAGAATAATAAACAGACACTATCTGGCTTTCAGGAGGGCTGGAGTCTGTGTGTTTGGGTCTAGCACTGGCAGCGTCCAGATCTGTTCACATTCCCGTGGTCATTTTGCAGATCAAAATAAATGTGGGTGCTGAAGTTCCTGCTTTGTGAATGCTACCACAGAATCATAGAATCAACCAAGTTGGAGGAGACCTCCAAGCTTGTCCAGTTCAACCTAGCACCCAGCCCTAGCCAATCAACCAGACCATGGCACTAAGTGCCCCAGCCAGGCTTGGCTTCAACACCTTCAGAGATGGTGACTCCATCACCTCCCTGGGCGGCCCATTCCAACGCCAATCACTCTCTCTGGCAGGAATAAAAATGCTTCCCAGATTTAGTCCTGCCCTTTTTACAGTTTGCCAAGTGAGCAGAAAGCAGCAGTTAAACACAGAGGAGCTCAGCCAGCACCCGTGGGTGATGTTAGAGCAATCATCAAGCCTAAGCCTACATAGCCAGGGGGCCACCAGGCCCCCCAGCCTTTGATCCCCTCCACCATTCACCCAGAGTGCACTCACCAAGGTGGGAAACTCACCAGGGATGACTGGAGGAGGATCCTCTGCCCAGTTGGGCAAGCTTAGGGCTACTGCCTCTTCTGGGGCCAATTATAAAGGGGAGCGAGCAGGGAGGGCAAAGTGGTCACACCTGGGGTGGGAGGAGACTGCAATAGCACCCAGGTGCTGTGGGTTTGGGGGGAAAAAGAAGGAAATGTGGGGTGGGAAAGAGCAAAGATTGTATTCTTCACAGCAAGAGTGATTGGCACTGGAATGGGCTGCCCAGGGAGGTGGTGGAGTCACCGTCCCTGGAGGTGTTTAAGAGACTGGATAAGGCACTTAGTGCCATGTGTTAGTTAATTAGAAGGGTTGGGTGGTAGGTTGGACTCGATGATCCTAGAGGTCTTTTCCAACCTGGTTAATTCTGTGTGATTCTGTGTAACTTCCTCCTAACATCCAGCCTAGACCTCTCCTGGCACAGCTTGGGACTATGTCTCCTTGTTCTGTTGCTGCTTGCCTGGCAGAAGAGACCAACCCCACCTGTCTACAGCCTCCCTTCAGGCAGTTGTAGACAGCAATGAGGTCTGCCCTGAGCCTCCTCTTCTCTACAGATAGGGCCCCTTTGCCTTCTTGCCGTGGTGGGAAGGCTGTGATGGGAATTGTTGTTACAGAGACAAGAAAGCAGAGCTGAACAGTCCCAAATATCTTTTTGCCATCTGAGACTGTCTCTTGCCAGCTCACTGTGTCAGCCCAATATGGAACCTGTGTTGTAAGAGTTTCCTTCTCTTTTGTGTCAGTTTCATTCACAAAATTGCATTGAATGAGCTTTTTGGTTTGTTTGTTTGTTTTTTGTCTGCTGATATATTTTCTGCTTAATAAAAATTTGTAGACCTGGATTCCTTTGTCCATGCTCAGTGTTTCATTCTGACCTTCTGATTCTCAAGCATAAACTGAGAAACTCCTTTTCATCTGAAACATCTTCCATCATTTTCTCTCTTGGTGACTCTGAACAAGGGTTTTACCTGCAACTTGTGCCCATAATCTGGCCACAGTCACCAGTTTCAGCCTTGCCTTAGTTTTTATTTTCCCCCACTGTATATTTTCAGATTAACCTCTAAAATGTTATTCCCTACCAAACCTTAGTTTGTTGTTCTTCTCAAAACCTGGTGAATGCATTCTTGTCCAGCTTGGAACAAAGTCTCTATAGCATCATCCCTTAGCAATATCACTGCTCCCTTATTTCAATTGTATTTATGCTCCTACTGGTCTTCAAACCCATTCTCTGGACTATCCTTTTGTTACCTGACTTCTATTCAGTAATGAGAGATGGGTTTCTGCTTCCCAGCATCCCCATGATGCTTATTCTCATAGCCTAGTTGTTACATGATCTCATGTTCTGCCAGCTCCTCCTCCATGTGTCCCTGCTGCCTGGCAGATGCTTCCCCTGGCCATAAGTAAATCTGAAATACCTTTCAAAGTTCCCTTTCAGCATTTTTAGCAATGCAAACAAAACTGTTGAGGACAGGCTGTGAGTATGCTATGGTCACAGTCTCTTATACTGACAAATTCTGTTCCACATCCCCCTTTGTGTAACTCTTTCCTGCTGTGCTCTGTTTAAGACCGTCGGACAGAGGGAGAGGTGCTGCTTTGCTGTGTTTCTGTAGCACTCGGCGCAGCCATGTCCTGGCCGACGATTTGGGCTGCCAGGTACCCTGGTCATGTAAATTAGAGAGATGTGGAGCACATGCTCCTTGGGCACAGACCACATGTGAGGTAAATAGGATTACATCCTGCAGGTTAAAACTAGCCTACTATGGTAATACAAAACTGTACACCAGCCACATGACCCAAGGGGATCTTCTTGACTGCCTCTTGATAAGGCCAGGCACAGAGCGGTTGTCTGACCAAAGGAGAACTAAGCCGCTCTTGAATTTCACACCTTCAAACATCAATGCCACTGAGGCAGGAGAAATTTCCCCTTAAATGATTCACAGGCTTAATCCCTTTGATATTCGATTGGCTGACCACAACTTAGCACAGCATGCTGCTGGAATATATCTTTAACTCTGACTCCCAGAAAGATCTTATTCCCACTGGAATTCTGGCGTGGAAGCTGGGATTAAAATCAGATCGCGCTGGGGTGGGAGGAAGGTACAAGCACTGCTTTACAAACTCCTGTCTCTGCCACATTTTTGAAGTGTTTTTTTGTCACAGTCTTGGAGCAACTACTTAATTACTTAATGTTTTAGGCCTTCATCTATGAGTCTGTGATGAGAGCTTTTCCGTTCTCTCTTGGTGAGCCTTTATTGTTTCTTGGGCTGCAAAAAGCAGGAGCTACAAAGCCCTGACAAATTTTATCTGTCTGAAGATGAAGCCTCTATGATCTAACAAAACACAGAGGGGACAGAAGGAGAGCTGAGCAAAAATCACTCAGTCCTTTTAAATTTGGACACAAATCCACAGAACCACAGAATGTTAGGGGGTGAAAGTGATCTTGAAAGATCATCCAGTCCAACCACCCCCCTGCCAGAGCAGGATAACAAAGGGGACTGGAAATGTGTGTCCTAGAGAACACCAAATACACCACACACACACACAGAAAAAAAAACCACAAGCCCTATAAAATAATAACAAACAAACAATCAAAATACTTCCAAGAGGGAGTGGATGAAAAAGGAACATTGTATTTAGAGTGTAGCTGTGTGCCCTTCCCACACTGTCTACACCAAAATGGAACAACTTTCCCTGTGCGTTGCTGAAGGATATGAGATGAAGGCTGCCAAACCCAGTCCTACACAGAACTTCAGAGGAAATCTGAACTTTCCTCCTTCTGTAACTCTCCCCTTGTGCCTGCTTCAGCTGTCATTAAAATGAAGCAGGCTTGCTGAGCACCATTAACTCACTGCAGAAATCTACACTATGGGCAAGTCAAAAATCACCCCTGAAAACACAACCGAACCCCCCAGGATTTCCTGTTGCCACGAAGAAACCCATTTGACTGTTAAAAGAGAATTCCAGATTAAGCCACCACTAGATAAAAACAAGGAGGTGTAAGGCTTCAGGGCACCAGCACATTTCACACTGGCTACACTGCTCCATCCCTGAGCCCTCACTTGCTGTTGGCATCGTCAAACCCCAAGCCTCAGATATTGAGCATGAGCGTCGGTCCTTGCTGCCTCTCAGCACAGAGCCAAACTGTGCAGCACAGATAAGGTTGCCTGGGGAGCTTCTCTTAGCTGGACTTCAGGAGTAGTTCCTGAGAGCTGTTCTTGTCTTTAGGAGGAAGCAGAGGCCTTCTTGCTCTCTACAACTCCCTGAAAGGAGGGTAGAGGCTGGTGGGAGTCACAAAAGTAACAAGTGATAGGACGAGAGGAAATGGCTTCAGGTTGCACAGGGGCAGGGATTGGGTTGGCCGTGAGAAGAAACTTGACTGAAAGGGTTCTCAAGCCTGGAACAGGCTCCTCAGGAAGGTGGATAAATGCCTATCCTTGGAGATAAGGGATATGTTTTAGCCCCAGGCTTTGTAGAGTTAGAGAATGGTTGGGCAGATGATCACAAAGGTCTTCTCCAACTCAGAAGATGTTATGATTCTGTGATTCTAAGTTCACAGTAGTGCCTGCAAGCTGATCTTGGTGTCAGCTGCATCCCGGTAACAGAAGCAGGGAGCAGCCCCTGTTTAAATGGGCCCTGGTTTCACACAACATCCATTCACTGCAGAGCCTTCCAGTCAAGGCACAAAGCCAAACACAAGTGCACACTTCTCCCTTCCAGGCTCGGGAAGCAAGCAGCACTCAGCTCACAGGCATGGCATGCTGCTGCCTGCCCTCAGCCAGGGCGCAAGGTGAGGATTCACACCTGGGAGCTCATGCTCTTAGTTGCCACTTCTTCACTGAGTGAAGGGTCCTATGATAGAGTGCTTGTCTTAGCACTACTCATTGCTGCCTACCAGTGGATATTGGTGCTGGCTTTTTGAGTAGTTCTAGTGTGGGGTTTTTCCTTCTCCTTTTCACATCCTCAGTGGGCTTCAGCCGTATAAGGGACTCAGCTAGGGGGCATTGGTGCATAGTGGCACTCACTTGGTCTCTGGCTACAGGTAGCAAGGTGTCAATGTGTGAAAGAGGTGATGTGAGGCAGTGCTTCCCAGTTCTCAGGGTCTGCCATGTGATATCTCACAGCTGAAATAGAGGTGTGTGAGTGCAGCAAGCCATGCAGGCTTGAAAGCAAAGTCTCCTTCCCAAGCAACACAAAGCTCATCTAGCTACTGCTAATGTAATGGAAGCCTCTGACAAGACTGAATTAGTAAACATCTGACTTTAAAAGATTTAATCACTTTCTCTATCATATGACAAGCACTGAATGGATCTACAATGGGCTTTCTTTAACACCCTTTCTGTCAGAGATGCCACAAGTTTCACCACCACTGAGGAATGCTCCTTCAATCCTGTCCTCTTGTATATATCTGGTAGTATCTAGAGAGTAGACCAGTTTTTGTCATTCTTCATCCAAAGGCACCAAAGATAACTATTAAAATACAGCTGTATGAAGATAAAATCTTACATGGCACAAGTCAGTGATGGGCTGCATAAACTGGAGGGGAAAGCTTCCCAGAAATGCCACACTGCTTCCCCTTGGTGAGGAGATAAAAGCACTTCTCAAACCATATTGGTTTTAGATGGTGAAAGAAGACAAAGGTAATGTGACAACTCCATTGGCAGGGTTGGAAATCAAAATGTGCCTGGTTTGTACTGGCTTGGGTTGATCGCAGCTGTTTAGTCACAGCAGTCCAAGGCTACTACTGGCTGTTGACCAATTTATGCTTCTAACCTTCCCAAGAAGTAGATACTTCATGAAGAGTCATTAACAAGGATGATGAGGTGACTGGAGAGCATGGCTTATGAGGTGAGGCTGAGAGACTTGGGACTTTTTAGTCTGGAAAAGAGAAGACTTAGAGGGGATTTGATCAATGTTTATAAATACCTGAGGGCTGGCCAGGAGTGGGGAACAGGCTCTGCTCACTGCTCCCTGGGATAGGACAAGGAGCAATGGGTGTAAGTTGCAGCAAAAGAGGTTCCACCACAACACAAGGGGGAACTTCTTTACTGTAAGGGTCCCAGAGCACTGGCACAGGCTGCCCAGAGAGGTTGTGGAGTCTCCTTCTCTGGAGCCTTTCAAGGCCTGCCTGGATGTGTTCCTCTGTGATCTGTGTTAGATAGGATTGTGCTGCTCTGGCAGGAGGGTTGGCCTTGATTATATCCTTAAGTCCCTTCCAACCCTTAACATCCTGTGAGCCTGTGGCCTATGAACAGCAAATGTCTTCCGTCCCTTTTAGCAACCATATTTTCCCCCTTGCCTAGGGAAAATATTTGTTAGTGCTAAGCTGAGAAGTTTCAAACCTAGCATGGCAGAATAACCAATTCCTTCTCTATGGGATATGCTGGAGCAGCATTAGCCATGCTGAAGATGTGCCCTGAGGAGATTAAGGTCTTAAAAGGAGAATGGAGTATCTTCTTTCACTCTGCATGGGATTAAAAAGAAAGATATAGGTCTTATATATTTAATCTATGCAGTTAGCATCCCTCTTCCAGACATGAACTTGCAGAGCTGTATCAGCCAAATCAAGAATCTGCATTTTGGTCCATAGCAAAGGAGCTGGAGAGTCTGTTACTGCTTACCTTAAGAGACAACTTTAAGTCCAGCGCCTTGAGAAGTGTTTGACAAGAGAAGGTCAGGCCTCTAACACAGCTGACATCCTAAAACCTCCAACTAGACAAATTTTGAAGTCAAGCAGAGGGAAAAGCAGACTAACCCTCTTGAGGTTTTTATTGTGTATGATAGGACCACGAATAAACTTAAAGTCCCCTAGCTCCTACCATGTCTGAACTTGACTGAATTGACTTGAACTTGACTAAAGGGAGAGCTTATCTATTGATTTTTCAGGTGGGAGCTAAGTGGTAAAATAACCTTGGTTCATTAAAGATGGCAGCACTGTGGATGGTTAGGATATCTTTGTCACATGAACATAAGGTACAGGTAATTATTCTTCCCCCATACTGAACACTGGTCAGGCTACACCTTGAGTACTGTGTCCAGTTCTGGGCCCCTCAATTCAAGAGAGATGTTGAGGTGCTGGAAGGTGTTCAGAGAAGGGCAAGGAAGATGGTGAAAAGCCTGGAACACAAACCCTATGAGGAGAGGCTGAGGGAGCTGGGGGTGTGCAGCCTGCAGAAGAGGGGGGGACGTCACCGCTGTCTACAACTACCTGAAGGGAGATTGTAACCAGGCAGGCGTTGGTCTCTACTCCCAGACAGCCAGCAACAGGACAAGGGGACACAGTCTCAAGTTGTGCCAGGGCAGGTCTAGGCTGGACGTTAGGAGGAAGTTCTTCCCAGAGAGAGTGATTGGCATTGGAATGGGCTGCCCAGGGAGGTGGTGGAGTCGCTGTGCCTGGAGGTGTTCAAGAAAAGACTGGATGAGGCA
>WAAF01003451.1:0-95823 GCA_013400475.1 Tricholaema leucomelas | reverse complement strand
GCGCCCCAGTCCCCGCGCGGCGGGCGGGTCCCGGACGGCAGGGGCGGGCGCGGCGCAGCGCGGCGGCAGCCCCCCTCTCCCGGCGCACATGGAGGCACGGGGGACACCGCTTCTCCCCACGCTCCCGAGAGCTGCTGACAATGAGAGCGCAGGGAAGCTNCCCCCCACCCCCCCCCCCCCCCCCGCCCAACACACACACAGACACACACGCACTCCCTCACTCCCTCTTCCCCGGCTGTCACACCACACATTAAACAAAATAAAAAATAAAAAGAGAGAGAGAAAAAAAACACATCGTAGCAGAGATCAGAGGACAGAACAGAACCCTCCGCCAAGCTTGGGAAAGCTATAAATTTCACCAGCTATTTGATGTCATTGTCCTTCTTAGGTTTGAGGTTGTTTGTTTGGGGGGGTGTGTGTGTGTTTGCTTTCTTTGGGTTATTTTGTTTGTTTGTTTTCCATTTTGCACTTCTAATTAAAAGAGGTACGTCCCCTTTGAAAAACAACAACAGCACAACATAATCCACAGTGTTGCTACCAACATAAATAACATCTCCTGCCCATAGCGTAATTCTCTTTGGCTTGCTCCCAGTTAAAAACAAGTAAGAAAGTCTTCCATCAGCGTAACTTTACCACTGAAGCTTTTAAAGCCTTGTTAGGGAAGGTTGTTCTAACCCTTCCACCCTCCCCACCTCCTGCACTACTCCAGTTCAGCAACAGAAATTCCTAGTAAAGCCCACTTCAGCAATCAGCTCAAGACATGTACAGGTCTAGAGGGGCTTATAAATTACACTGGAGTATTCTCTGAAGTGTTCTTACAAGTTAAAAACGTTTCAAACCTTCCAATTTCTAGGACTGAATGGTCATTATATCCTTATATTTTTAAGTAGCATAACTAGATCATGATTTTTGTTTGTTTGTTTAAACAAAAGGGCATATAAAATCCCTGGATGTCTTCTGAATGTCAAGGAGCTGTAAATACAAATATATAAGAAAACTTAAGTTCTCCCCTCCTACACGTCTGAACAACTGCCTTCTAGTGAAGGATGGTTTATTAAGTTTTCTGTGCTGTGCTGAGTATCAACTTAACATGCATTTTGGGATGTAAAGTCTTGCAGAGATATGTACCTGGTATTACATTCCTAATGCAATATTGACAGCAATCAACCCCTAAACACACTGGCATCACTGGAATCAACCCCTAAACACACTGACATCTCAAAGAAGTCTAATGACCACTCTTTATTTTGTTCTATACTCCTCTAGAAAGAAAATGCCTGTGGGTGCTTTATGGTGACAGAATCTATGGTATTTCAGTGAGATCTCTTCCATTTTTTAACCATTATTTACTGTGCATTAAAACAGTTATCTAGTCTCACTGATGGAGACCATACCACACTGAGTTTTACTGAACACAGCATCTCTTTTCTATCTACAGACCTAGCTACTAAACCAGCATCTAGGAAACAGTGTTAACTTTGAAACTGAAGTTCACAGTTGAAAATGTGGGTGTCAGTATGGTTCTAATTAAAATGTAAAGACTCGTGCAGAACAAGGCTTGATGCTGTAGTAAAGCAAGGACTAAATTTCTGTCATTGCTGCTTTCATTGCTTAATATTCACACACCAGTGGAAAAGAAGAGGCTTTCCCCCTCTCTTCTTTAACAAATTCTTCTGCTTCCTGGGCTTTATTCATTAATCCTGTGACATTGTATCTGCCAAATCCAGCACTTCTATTGATCAGCAGCATTGTTAAGAAAATTAAATGAAAAAAAAAAAAGTGTTGATTTTGCTCATTCCCACACTTGTTATCCTGAGCATTTTCATGCTCCAGGGCAGTGGATTAGAGCCCCAAAATGACAAGAGACGCCTGTCTGTTTTCCATGGATTACTCGCTACAGACATTCACTCTGCAGAGGAATTCGTGTCACTTTGAGATTATTTGGAGAACTGGCCTAATGAATTATCCTTTTGTGTTGAGCAAACAATTAGAAACAAACCACAAAAGATCCCACATATTCAGGACTTCATAAAGCACATCATTTTACAATGTTGTTACACTCAATTTACTTCTGCTTGCATAAAGAAAGTACAACTCCTTTGTTGTTGTTGTTTTTTTCTTACAAGGAAAAGAGTATAAGGCTAACAATCTGTCTTTCTCATATAGAATGAATGTGTAACACTCCAAACTATTCCATAGCAACCAAAGAAGTAAATCATCGTCCCCGGTAAATATATATTATATGCCCAGAAAACATATGGATAGTACACAGTGAGTAGTAACTTATCTAACATTGCATCTGAGAGAGAAAACACAGCATCATTTTAGGAGAGAGGAGAGAGACTTCTTGCACCCTTCATGTCAGCGACCACTCACATTTTGCCTTCTGCTGTGGGATATGCCAGTCTAAAGACACAGAGAAGGGTAATAACTGATCCTGTGGGTTGTTCTTCTGCTATTTAGCTCTAAGTAGAGCTAATCAGCTACTCAGGCTAGCATATGCTACACTCCCTTATAAGGGGAAGAGCAATGGCAGCACTTCAGTGGTTCCTGAAGAGGCTTTATATCTCAAAGGCACCCATTGCCGTATGTTGCTTCTGCCAAGACAAAACTGGGTTCTGCTTGGGAGGCATGATTTGGCCAATGCTACTACGAGTGACAGAAATTTCAACTCTGGGAATTCAGGGTGGGCAACAGCTCACTTTCAAATGGCAATCTATTCACCTTTTTTCCTTTGGTCTTTTGAAAGTAATCCAGCTGCTGAGTTTAGAGAGAAGGGAGAAGTAAAATCCAAACTTGCTTCAGTTCTTCATATAACACCCTTCTTCTCTGAAGAAAAGACCACAATTATTAGCTTAATAAATTACTCTGCTGTGGCAAGTTCAAAAGGAATAACAATTATTCTGCTTCATCTCCCATATTTGTTGCAGATTTTACTTGTTTTCTGTAGTGGTATTTATATGGCATTCTATATAAGTGTTTTATGTCTCAAAATGCAGATAGGCACTTGAGGGCTCTGTTCTACATTTCTGGTGTTGCTCTGTGATTTGCATTTTTTTATACCACTTTTCAATATGTGAAGCAACTTCACATTGATAGATCCTACAAAAAGTCATATTTGGTTGTGTTTGGACTTTTACTGTTGACCATTCCTGCAGAATCACTCTTTCAATTGCTTACAAGTTTTCATCATTTGATGCTTCTCATTACTTAGAAATAGTATTACTTGGCTCATAATTACTTAAAACCTTCTTGCTGCTTCTGTGATTTTTATGCTTGGAAGTTATTGAAAGCTTAACTGCTCAAAGAAAGTCTTTAGTGTGCTTTAAAATCGTACTTATGCTTTGAGAATTGTTTCCTTTGTTTTAGATGAGTCATTACTTCTTATACTGATCTTCTCAGAATCACACAGGACCTCCCATAATCCATTTTATTTATGCAGTACTAATCTAATCATTTTGGAGAGTAAAATTTCTTGGGTTGAGTGTGCAATTTCTGGTTAAAATCAGAGAAAAAAAGAAAACATCTCAATCTGTATCTGCTAAAAGCCTCCCTAGAGAACACACTCCTGGAGGAAATGTGAAATCTTCACTTGAATCACTCCTTGCTATTTTCTTCCGTAGCAGGTGAGTTGTTTGATAAGCAGCCTATTTACCATTTTGCAAAGAGTCCCTTTGAAATTGCTCCAGTTATATACATAATGATACTTGTAACATGGTTTAGAATAACTGGATAATTATTGGCCCAAAAAGGGGCTCAGTCTAGAGGTCAATTATTAGCATATTTGTTACGTGACATGTGAGCAACAGAAGATGCAGTTTCACAACGTGCACACTTAGAAAGCGAAATCCCATTTTGGAATATCCAGACATCATATACTACATTTTGCTCTAATATCACAGACTGCCACGCTCTCATTTGGGATGGCACAAACATTTTGTGGGAGCATACTGGAAACACAGTGAAAAAGAATTGTTTTTCACACAGATATGGTGCATGCAGTAGCTAATGGAGTAGAAAGAATTGTAAACTGGCGTTAGGGAAAAGCAGCCATGCAGAGGAACTTTGGATGTTGGCCTCACTTCTGAAGGCAACGTATCATGATACTCTATCTGTAGATTCAACTCCTTTGCCTGCATCAGACAGGAATCTAAACACAAAATCTGTCTGCATAGAGCTTCATGCTGACACACTTTTTTTTTTTTCTTTTAATTGAAGAGAGAGGGGAAAAAAGGCCTATAAAAGAAGAAAAATGCTTCTGATATCCAGACCTGCTAAACTGGATATCAGGTATTCTTTTTACAGTGTTGATGATTATCAGGTTAGCTCAAGCAGTTATAAATAGCTGCTTCCACTTGGATTTTACTGTATTTAAAATTTTGTGGAGTGGCACATTTGAAGTTCTGAAGCAAATTTGCAGTGCAAGTTTACTTAAAAATGCATCAGTAAAAAGGGAGTCAAAGGTGTAGAGTTTAACACTGTGTCAAAATGGAGTTGCTAAAATCACTGGCTTGCATCTAGATCTGGAAATGTTCTTGCTGTTGGAAGTCTAGACATGCTTTTCCCCAATGTTCCCTTGGGCTAATGCTGCATTTAGTAGCCTTAGTCAGATCTCTTGAATCCACATTAATCTGTAACATTTCTTATTGTTGCATGTGATCAGGTTGCTAACCATGCTAGTTGGTATCTGCATTCTCTCAGCAGCACTGAATCCCACCATCTTGTCACAATCAACCTTTCCTTCATTTCTCAAGACTAATGAGACTGTACTATATGTGATGCTTGTACATTTGGCAGCATAATAGGATCTGTATCAGTATGATGTGTTTTATTCACAATGCTTTCAGGTCTATTAAACACCTCATCAAATTCTTCAAAAATATTCTTTGCATCCTGTTCTGTAGACAGGTTATATGCCTGTCTGAACCACAGCATTTTCAGAGTACTCTTCAAACCTAAACAAACCTTTTTGATTTTCTTGACCTCTGCTGCCTGGTGTTCATCTCATAGGAAAATGTATGACAGAGCATAGACATAGTAAGAAACCCACCCTAATACCTCACTTCTAGGCATGTGATATTAATAAGAGTTACAAAAAACTTATATTCCCCAACTCCTGGTATGGGCCAGTAGCTTCTGTTTTGAATGGATTAGCTCTGAGGTACTCAGCTAAATTGAAGAAAACTTCCAAGTCTATTAATTTTCCAGTAGAGACTTGTGTCATAGAATAATAGAATCAGTCAGGTTGGAAGAGACCTCCAAGATCATCCAGTCCAACCTATCACCCAGCCCTATCCAGTCAACGAGACCATGGCACTAAATGCCTCATCCAGTCTTTCCTTGAAGACCTCCAGGGACAGTGACTCCACCACCTCCCTGGGCAGGCCATTCCAATGGCAAATCACTCTCTCTGCCAAGAACTTCCTCCTAACATCAAGCCTAGACCTCCCCCAGCACAACTTGAGACTGTGTCCCCTTGTTCTATTGCTGGTTGCCTGGCAGAAGAGACCAACCCCCACCTGGCTACAACCTCCCTTCAGGTAGTTGTAGACAGCAATGAGGTCATCCCTGAGCCTCCTCTTCTCCAGGCTAAACACCCCCAGCTCCTTCAGCCTCTCCTCATAGGGTTTGTGTTCCAGGCCCCTCACCAGCTTCATTGCCCTTCTCTGGACACATTCAGTATCTCAATATCTCTCTTGAATTGAGGAGCCCAGAACTGGACACAGCACTCAAGGTGTGGCCTGACCAGTGTTGAGTACAGGGGAAGAATAACCTCCCTTGTCCTACTGGCCACACTGTTTGTGATCCAGGCCAGGATGCCATTGACTCTGTTGGCCACCTGGGCACACTGCTGGCTCATGTTCAGCTTACTATCTACCAGTACCCCTAGGTCCCTTTCTGCCTGGCTGCTCTCCGTATGTTGTTCTCTGATTGCTTATATTTACTGGCTCTTGAGTCTTCACTGAAGAAATACTGGTGAGGTCATGTGTTTTTTTGGTGTTTGGGTGGTTTTGGGTTTTGTTTGTTTGGGTTTGGTTTTTTTTTTGGTTGGTTGTTTTTTACAGGAGATAAGGGAAATGCAAAAGAATATTGATGTTCTAATTCTTCAGAGAAAAGGAAATGTACAAAAAATCATTGTAAAGGGGAAAACAAAGCAATAGCAGCCATGAAAGGTTTGGCTCCTTAAATACTGTTCCAGGCCTGGTGTGTTGGATTTAATTGAGAGAAGTCTAACCAAGCTGGAAGGTTTCATCCCAAATGACTAGTTGCAGAACAATTTGCTTTTATAACTCAACAGATTTAATGGTTGGTGGATCTCTGAAATGATAGATAATAAACTATCCCTGTCCTTTTCCTCACTGCTGGCTGAAGAGACAGCTTGCAAGGTGCATTATACACAAATGCATTACAGATTCAGTTACTTTGACATTTAAATCTAATTTCAGCTTTTAACACCCATTTTTTTTTTCGTAATTGGAACAACTTAAGATACATATTTCCTGCATGAAACCAAAGAAACTGCTATGACTCAGAAAATAAGACATAGATCAATATCAAAACATAATCTTCAAGATTTTGTATTTGAAAGGAAAGTCCCCTTGCATTACAATTTGCATCTTTAGACCCCTGTATACGTTTCAAGGACTGATCTTAAGGCATTTGCTCAGGGTCACACACTTAAGACTTTAGCATGACAAGAAACTGATCCTGTGTTTCTCATGTAGTATGCCAACAGTCACATCCTTACCTCTTCATTTGTCATAGTATGCAAGTGATTCCTGTCTGTCCTAAAAGTCTCTTCTTATCAGTCTGTATATAGAAAATCCCCAGCTCTATTGTATCTGGCATCCATCATGGCCAACCTTTTGGTCCTATGTAACTTTGCTTAGTAACCTTTACTGCCAGCTGTCAGACTTGAAAGACACAAAACTATCTTGTATGCCACCTATTCATCACATGCTTTTAAATTATCCAGGTGAATTGCAACAGACCACAAACTGAAAGTATATACAGCATCTGCTGCAATATTTTTTTCCTGTTCTGGACTTTTCTTTTTCTCTGTTTAGTTTTGTTTTTATCTTCTGCTGAGTGCTTCATTAGTATATGACAAAGATATAAGACCAACAAAACTGCAACCACTGGCTGTCATCTTCATACGTCTGCCCTATTTGACTTTCTAGACTAGAAAAACTTTTAATAAGGGCTCTGCTCTTTTTTTTTTTCTTTTTTCCTGACAAAGTTTCAAGCCTGATTCTGTTGAACAATGTGTGAGTGCAAATTTTCTTTGGAAGATCAAACAATATCAAACAAAATGTAGGAGCTGAAAAGTCAGTTTATGACTTCTAATGCCAAAACATCTATTTAATCACTATTTGTATAGTCTGTGGAAATGGAATGGTAGGCAAACTGTGATGCTTAGGAAAACTTGACTAAATTTTGAATACTTTGACCTCTGCAAATGCTTTTAGAGTCAGCAATACGTATAAGTGTGTGCTGGTAGAGCAAGAGGGGGATTCAAAGAAAAATAATTTAGAAGAAATATTAACTAACTCTCTCTTTTCCTTTTTGAGTCCCCAGTGAATATGGATTTCAACAGGGGAGGAGAACTTTATCCCTCCTTTGGACTGGATTTGTAAGTATTTCAGAAGAGCTTTTCATAACATTATTTTTCTATTTGTTTCTCTGACATCAGAGATTATGATATTTTAGGAAGGTAAATACAGACAAAGAAGAGAAAGGTTCCTTCTGTCTCCTGAAGTGCTGAAATCCAAACCAGTTAAGACGGAGCTGAACCAGTCACATAAATCTTGTTTGTGGAAATTCGAACATAGGTTGAACACACACACACACACCCCATTCTCTTTAAAAATCATAGATCATAGAACAGCTTAGGTTGGAAAGGACCTCAAAGGTCATCCAGTTCCAACCCCTTGCCATAGGCAAGGACACCTCTCACTAGAACAGGTCACTCGAGGCCTCATCCAACCTGGCCTTGAGCACCTCTAGGGAGGGAGTAGCCACAATCTTCCTGGGCAACCTGTTCCAGTGTCTCACCACCCTCACTGTAAAGAACCCTTTCCTAACATCTAGTTTGAATCTCCCTTCTTCCAGTTTAAACCCTTTACCCCTCATCCGATCATTACAAGACCTTGTCAATAGTCCCTCCCCAGCCTTCCTGTAGGCCCCCTTCAGATACTGGAAGGCTACTACAAGATCTCCTTGAATTCTTCTCCAGGCTGAAGATCCCCAACTCTTGTAGCCTGTCCTCATAGCAGAGGTCCTCCATCACTCTGATCATCTTCATGACTGTCCTCTGGACTCGCTTCAACAGTTCAACGTCCTTCTTGTGTTGGGGGCTCCAGAACTGTACACAGTACTTCAGGTGGGGTCTGACGAGAGCAGAGTAAAGGGGGAGAATCACCTCCCTTGCCCTGCTGGCCACACTTCTCCTGATGCAGCCCAGCACACAGTTGCTGTCTGGGCTGCACATTCACACTGTCAGCTCATGTTTCATCAACCCAGACCCTCAGGTCCTTTTCCTCAGGGCTGCTCTCCAGCCATTAGCCAGCCAGCCTGTACCTGTGCCTGGGATTGCACCGACCCAGGTGCAGGACCTTACACTTGGCCTTGTTAAACGTCATGAGGTTGGCCTGGGCCCACCTCTCCAGCCTGTCCAAGTCCCTCTGGATGGCATCCCTGCCCTCCAGCAAGTCAGCTGTGCCACACAGCTTGGTGTCATCTGCAAACTTGCTGAGGGTGCACTCGATTCCTCTGTCCGTATTTCACTGAGAAAAGATGTTAAACAGCACTGGTCCCAGCACCGACACCTGAGGGATGCCATTTGTCACTGGTCTCCAGGTGGACACTGTGCCATTGATCACCACTCTCTGTGTGAGACCATCCAGCCAGTTCCTTATCCAGCAGTGCTCCACCCATCAAGTCCATGTTTTTCAAGTTTGGTGACCAGGATGCCATGTGGGGCAGAGTCAAATGCCTTACTCAAGTCCAGGTAGATGGTGTCTGTTGCCCTTCCCTTGTCTGTTGGTGTTGTGACTTCATAGTAAAAAGCCGCTAAATTTGTCAGGCATGATATATATGACTGAAATAACTGAAACCATCTCTTTTTTTGTTTCTCAGGGATCCTAGAAATACTTCAAATACTTTGCTGCTTTGACATTTGTATGTGCATACAGAGAGCAGAAGTACAAAGAGCATCAAGCAGTGAAACACATATCCCTGATCTGTAGTGATTTTTTTTTACACCTGAGCCTGACCAGTTGCAGTTCACCTTCCCTCTTTTCTCTCCTAAGAGAACATGAAGTGACAAAGCTCCTTGGATTGAAGACTAACAGCTAAAGGTGGTAAAAGTGGAAAGGAAACATGGGCAGATGTGGGGAGGAGCACTGCCTTGTGGCATTTGAACACCCTGTTAGAGATCATGCGAGTAACAGAGATCTGCTGACGCTGTAGAATATTTTTCTGCCCTCCCTGTTCCCCATGCCTGAGAAGGAAAAAAAAATATGATGCTGATACTACACATAAATATTTCCCATGATAACAGAAAACTGCAACTCTGGACAAGAATTAGCTACATAGCAACACCTTAGTGACTTATGAGTCCAGAGGAGAGCCACAAAGATGATCAGAGGGCTGGAGCACCTCTGCTATGAGGACAGGCTGAGAGAGTTGGGGCTCTGCAGCCTGGAGAAGAGAAGGCTTTGAGGAGACCTTAGAGTGGCTTTCCAGTATGTGAAGGGAGCCTACAGGAAGGCTGGGGAAGGACTATTTACAAGGTCTGGTAATGTCAGGATGAGGGGGAATGGGTTTAAGCTGGAGGGGGGGATATTTAGACTGCATGTTAGGAGGAAGTTCTTTACAGTGAGGGTGGTAAGACACTGGAACAGGTTGCCCAGGGAGGTTGTGGATGCTTCCTCCCTGGAGGCGTTTAAGGCCAGGCTGGATGAGGCCTTGAGCAGCCTGCTCTAGTGGGAGGTGTCCCTGCCTGTGGCGGGGGGTTGGAGCTGGATGATCCTTGAGGTCCCTTCCAACCTAAACCATTCTATGATTCTATGATTGTATGATCAGACTAGGCAGGAAAAAAATCAGATACTAGTAAGCTAGGTATTGTTTATATGCAAAATAATGTAATTAAAGCATATTTTATGTTATAGCAAAATAATCTGGGTAAAAGACTGGACTCATACATGCACATTATTCATCTATCTATCTGTACACACACAAAACATTTTATATGGGCAGTGTAACACAGAATTAGCATAATTAGCCATCTTAACTTTCCTTGGCATTTCACAGTTTCTTACAGATGGATTCCTTTCTCCTTTCTGTTTAAAAATTATATGTACTGGCTTCATAAATCTCTCAGCCACATTCCAGAGTATTTCTTAAATCTTTACACCACAGTCTTACAAACTGTAAATATAGGTCCATGAAGGTCAGCTTTCTTCTTCCTTTTGTTTGTTTTGGTTTTGTTTTTTTTGTTTGGTTGGTTTGATTTTTTTTTGTTTTGTTGGTTGGGTTGGGGTTTTGTTTGTTTGTTTCATGTTTGTCTTTACCTTCAAGTGAAACAGAAGCAGAATATGTTCATAAAGACCAAAATTCCGTAGTTTATACTGATCAGCACAGACTAGTCAGTGAGGGGGAAAAAACAAGGCATCTGTTGAATACCGCAGGTTGGTGTATGGAACTACTTGTCAATTGCTTTAAGCAACTGAAACTTCACTCTCCTACTCTCCACCCCACAGGACAAAGTTATGGAAATGACGGTGCCTTCATATGAAATTACAAAAGCTGATGCACATAAACTTAATCTTTGCCCACTTGAAGCATTGCTTCCCCTCAGACTTAAGTGATGTTGCTAAAAACAGGAAACAGTGTGATGAAGTCTAGAATTGGTGTCCTTAAAGGGTTTATTATGATGGCAAACCCAACTGTTAGGAGAGCTTCCTTGTATCCAAAAGATCTCTACTGTACTTCAGCAAAAGGCAGTTCCACAATATGAAAATTGGAAGAAGAGTTAAAAATTAGCACCTCAGACTTGCTCTCCGTTTTGCTCCTGATGTGTTGAATGATACACGATGTCGTATGATGTGCAGTAATTCCCCTTTCTCTCTTTTGAACACAATAAATGGGTTCTATTTCTGAGAAAACTTATTTAAGCCAAAATTTACTCCCAGTTACCCTGATGTCAAACCCGAGGAACAACAGTTCAAACGCAGTTCCTCTGAATTCACACTGATTTAATGGAAAACAGAATGTGGTGTTTGAAGAAGCAGCTGTCACCTTCTGGAAAACTTTATGAAACATCTTATTTGGAAACAAGCATTCTTCTGTGCAATGATTTTCCCTCTCCTACTTCTCTCTTGTTCTTTCTTTCTGAAGACAGTGCTTTTAAACAGAATCACTGTTGTTTCTTAAGAATTTATCTGCTTCTGCTCTTACTCCCCACCTGACATCCTAATCCTCTGTTTGTGATATAATAATCAACTTTACAATGACCAATTGTGATACTACGAACTGGGCTTAAAATCTGATCTGAAAAGTACATTTTACTCTGATATCTTACATAATGTCGTATCAACTTTCAGCTCAAGAGATAGTAATTTCAACCCAGTGACATCAATTAAATTTTCATACAAGGGAGTGGTACATTTGATACAACTCTCTAGAGATAATTCNTCCTCCTAACACCCAGTCTAAATCTCCCCTCTTCCAGTTCTTCCTACCTCCGGAGGGTACGGTTTTATGATTTGACCTTTGAAAATATTTCCACTGTCTAGCCAGTGCTTGGCTATGCAATCCTAATGATTTTGCTGAAGTAGAAAAGCACTATTTGTACAGTTTGGTCCAGCCTCCCATAAAAGTTTAAAGTTGCAACAAGTGGAAGTTTAAAAAAAGGAAAACCAAATGTAAATATATTTCTCATGAATTGTTCAATGAGTTTCAGATACCATAATGTGTTATGAGAATAACCTGAAAAGCAACATCCTACTTGACAAGTGCTGAGTGAGTACCCTTCTAAAGTCTTCAGTCTTACATTTGAGGATACAGTTTCATCCTGTATTTTTGCTCTGAAACTCAGTGGTTTCTCTGTTCATCCTACCATCTTTGGCAGCTTTAACTGGAGTTATTCATAGGTTTCAAATTGTGCACACACTTTGCTGGATCTGTGCCCATGTGTGTTGAATTTTTTTATGAGCAGAACAGCCAGCAGAATCCAGAATCAAGGAGAATTAATTTTTGTTCTTTAGCACATTTAAGGAAGGACGTCTGAGAGAAATTGAGATCTTGGGAAGCAGGTTATCAGATGCTGTGTAGCCCAGACCTTCTCTTCTTAACAGCTAAAAACACTCAAAAAATGGCAGACTGTGCCTGAACTTAACCCTGATAACTAACTCAGCCAGATCGAGGATCGAGATTTCTAGAGTCTTAAAGTTTCTTGTTTAAGTAAAGCAATGTACAGTGATTTGAGCTATAAATTATTTTAAATAAACATTATAGAATGGATTTTTTTAATGGCTAGAATTCAAGATGTTTCCTTCTTGTAGGAGTCATCTCCTGAATGTAAATCACTTTTTGAATGTGATGATTACATTAAGAACATGAGAAGTGTCTCAACAAATATAAGATCATCCTGAGGGAGGTTCTCCTCCCCCTCTGCTCTGCCCTAGTGAGACCTCACTTGGAATATTGGGTCCAGTTCTGAACTTCCCAGTTCAGGAGGGGCAGAGACCTACTTGAGAGTCTAATTGAGGGCTACAAAGATGATTATGAGGAAAGACTGGGAGACCTGAGGCTTTTTAGTCTGCAAAGGACGGAGAGGGGATTATAAATAGATGAGGGCTGGGTGGCAAGAAGGAAGGGACTCCCTCTGCTCCCTTGCACCCTGTGATAGGACAAGGGGCAGTGGCTGTAAACTACAGCATAGGAAGTTCCACCTCAACATGAGGAAGAACTTCTTTATTGTAAGGGTCACAGAGCACTGAAATAGGCTCTGCAGAGAGGCTGTTGAGTCTCCTTCTCTGAAGACTTTCAAGACCTGTCTGGATGCATTCCTGTGTGACCTGCATTCGATTATATGGTCCTGCTCTGGCAAGACAGTTGGACTCTAAGATTGAAAATCGGCAGAGGTCTTCTCAAACCTCTAACACTGAACGATCAGCCCGATGTGTCACCTCTGCCCACCAAGACAGCAGCTGCCCAGGGGCTGTGGTGGAAAGACCCCCTGGAATGTGCAGCAAAGATAAGATCATCGTAAACTACCTGCCTGCTGTGTCAGCTCTGCTCACCGAGATAGCACATCTGGCAGTCACATATGCATTGTAATGTATATGAGCCCGGTGGAGCTACAATGAATGAACCAAGAACAGTGTAAAAGCCCTGAGCTATACTGGGGGGAACACCACCGAGGACATCTCAGGCTGGAAGCAGCAGCCCAGGACCAAAGAAGGATCATGGGGTGTTAAGTATTTCTCCTGCTCGCTCTCTCTCCCTCTCTCTCCCTTTTCTCTCTCTCCCTCTTCTTTCTTTTTTCCTCTCTCTCCCTCTTCTTTCTTTCTTTCTTTCTTGCTTGCTTGCTTTCTTTATTTTGTTTACTCTGTTTCCTCTTTCATTAATAAATAGTCTCATCTTGATATATGACCTTGTTTCTGTCTTAATTTCACTCATGGGCATATTCAAAAAGGAACCGAGCCTCCTCCCTAACTGTCAGACTAAGACAGTTCTTTAATAGATATTTCTAAGAAATTACTTCCTCAAATTAAATATTTGGCTTTTTAAAAGATATTTCATATACAAACCAACAGGTGGAAGAAATGAACTAGTGTTTTGTGAATATTCTTTGCAATTACTACATTAATGTATAGGCTGGATGTTAGGAGGAAGTTCTTGACAAAGAGAGTGATTTGCCATTGGAATGGGCTGCCCAGGGAGGTGGTGGAGTCACCATCCCTGGGGGTGTTCAAGAAAAGACTGGATGAGGCATTTAGTGCCATGGTCTAGATGACTGGATAGGGCTGGGCGCTAGGTTGGACTGGATGATCTTGGAGGTCTCTTCTACCCTGGTTGATTCTATGATTCTATGATTATTTCCCATTAAGGAACTCAGAAGTTCCCACACTTCCAGAAGCCATGTTTACCTAAGTCAAGAAGACTTGCTGGTAAAGGAATTATTTTCCTCTTGGTAAAATGTCCTGCTATGGTAAAATGTTCCATCTGGTGTGTCGAGCTACAGAACCGTAAAAGCCAATTTCTCTGTACTATCATCTCCTGGAAAGCCATGTGCACACAAGATGAATCTCTTGCACCATAAGATGGATCTCTGATGACATGAATTAGTACATAGCATGTGTTGCTTTGGAAAACTTTGTTTAATATTGAACACTGGTTGATGATACTTTCCAGTGATATCCCATTACGAAACTGATTATAAAAATACCACAACCGCATTCTGGATGAAGTTGTTATCCATTCTGCTTGCCACACCAATGCCTTGCCGTGGAAATCCATCCTAGATTTATTGACCACAAATTATTCTATATGTGAAATAAATTAGTTGGAGAAAGAAGCGTGTCTTTATGGCTTTCAGCACATCTCCCATGGAAACATCATGATAAATGCAAAACCTATTTCAATAATCTTTTGCAATGGTTTGTATATGCAACAGCCGCTCTCTCAAAAGCTGTATTTCTTTGCTGATCACGTTTTCAAGACTCCTGAAACCAAGCTTTCAAAGTACAGTGTGATAGAGACTAATCGCTTGCTTGTTTATGTGTTTCTTTTTTTTTAACATGTTATATAGTTCATTTCCTGGAAAGGATAAGTTTGAGATGGTTACTGTTGTTATGGCATGAAATTGATCTGGGCTCCAGCCAAATCCGACTCTCATTCGCGTTAAGATAGATACGTTCACATGAAAATTAAGACCTTTCTAATGAAATGTGCTGGAGGATTAAATTACAAGTGGCAGGACACATTACCTTATTTATCTAGTTGTGCTTGCATGACTTGCTAGGGCAGCAGTTAGGACAAACGTTCCGTGTGCAGCCCTCTCTTAAGACTATTTCCATTAAAAGCAACATGATTGAGTGCACTGCTTTGCTCATAGTTAAGACATGCTTCAATGTTTACATCAAACCAATTAAATCCTGTTGTTTTAAAGCAATAAAAATGGTTCCATAATTGCCACATGTTCTTTACCATCTTCAGATCTGGAGACTAGGAAATACTTTGCAAGATTCCTGGCCACACTGTATCATCCTCACACATTTGACCTTAATTTTTTCTTGTATGATAAAACATTCTAGAACTTTCTGTGTGTGTTACTATAGTTCTTCCTTATCTTTTTCCACCACTTTACGTAAAGATACCTGAGGTGACATTATTATTGTGATTATTGTCATTTTAAGAATTCTTCATGTTTATACATTTTCATGGTTGTACCTGGCATGTTGCAGGCAAAATTAATGAGCAACTAAGCTAAAACAGTATCACAGTATCACAGTATCACCAAGGTTGGAAGAGACCTCATAGATCATCAAGTCCAACCCGTTACCACAGAGCTCAAGGCTAGACCATAGCACCAAGTGCCACGTCCAATCCTGCCTTGAACAGCTCCAGGGACGGCGACTCCACCACCTCCCTGGGCAGCCCATTCCAGTGTCCAATGACTCTCTCAGTGAAGAACTTTCTCCTCACCTCAAGCCTAAATTTCCCCTGGCGTAGCTTGAGGCTGTGTCCTCTTGTTCTGATGCTGGCCACCTGAGAGAAGAGAGCAACCTCCTCCTGGCTACAACCACCCTTCAGGTAGTTGTAGACATCAATAAGGTCTCCCCTGAGCCTCCTCTTCTCAAGGCTAAACAATCCCAGCTCCCTCAGCCTCTCCTCGTAGGGCTTGTGCTCGAGGCCTCTCACCAGCCTCGTTGCCCTTCTCTGGACATGCTCAAGCATCTCAATGTTCCTCTTAAACTGGGGGGCCCAGAATTGGACACAGTACTCAAGGTGCGGTCTAACCAGTGCAGAGTACAGGGGCAGAATGACCTCCCTGCTCCTGCTGGCCACACCATTCCTGATGCAGGCCAGGATGCCACTGGCTCTCTTGGCCACCTGGGCACACTGCTGGCTCATGTTCAGGCAGGTATCGATCAGTGGTTGCACACAATCACATCATAACATACTCTTACTGGCAGCTGAAAAATGTGTTACACAGCTCCCTTTGACACATCTGTTCTTGTGCAGTATGTCCCATCATCTTCATAAGTGTATTAATTCTGAGTGCTTCCATCTGAACAAAATTAAAAGAGCCTATATTTCAAATAATGATGTCCTGAAAAATGTCTTTCATTGAATGTTTTATTTGAAGGCAAATAAATTTAGCTACCACTTCTGAAAACCTCTTGGGAAGCATTATTTTTGGGCTTAAAGTTGGAGAATGAAGCTATTTGAAATTTTGTCATATTTGGTCTCTGTAAGCAGACAAATAAGGAAGGGTCTTCTTTTCAATATCTGAAATTACAGAGAACATTTTTCTCTATGGACTTTGGATATCTTCCGTGGAACCTCTGCATTCATGTAAGCTAGCATATAAAAGTCTAATTTGAGGTAAAAGCAAGACAGGAGAGGCTTTAGGGTGTGGAGTTACCTGCAAGGCCGTTAGGAGTATTTGTTTATGCTAAATGGGTTGTAGCAAGCTCCTGTGTGTGTTAGGCTTTAATAGCACTGTTATTGCCTGCCTAGAAACAGCTCTGGATGTATGGAAATTGTCTGGAGATCAGAACAGGTAGCTTAGCACTTGGATAGTTAGGTGGTTTTCTCTCTTTCTTTCTGTCTTTCTGGAATATAGAAATGTCATCAGGCTGTGGGTTTTAAGGCTTAGGATATAGAGTTGGGATATAAGACTGTGTACCTGAGTTATGTGCCATGTGCATGGTTAAAATATGTGAGCCCACATCCTTGTCACCAAAGTAAAAAGCACCTATGGGGATGGCTCTAGTCCTTGCATTGCATACTAGCTCCTTTCCCTGCTTAAGCCTTACTCTTCTCAATGCAGCTCATCACAGCAGCAATTTGCCTAGCACAAAGGATTCTAGTTGGAAATCAGAGCAGGCAGGAGGGAAAAAATGGAGAAAGGATTCAATAGAAATCCCCAAGATCGAGTTCTCTGAGCTCAGAGGCTGTTTATGTGACAGGAATTAAAGGAATTAAAACTCTTCCCAGAGAATGTTATAATTAATAAAGGCATTAATGTTTGAGCTGATACCTGTATTATATCTTGTACATTGTCTAAGACAAAAAAGTTTGAAAGAGTCAGATGATGGGAAAAAGAGAGATACAGAGATGAAGAAACTCCCCTGAAACACTATATATAAATATCTGAAGGGTGGGTGTCAAGAAGATGAGACCAGTCCCTTTTCAGTGATAGGACAAGAGGCAACAGACTCAAACTAGAACTCAGGAAGTTCCTTCTAAACATAAGGAAAAAAATATTCACTCTGAGGGTGATGCAGCACTGGGGCAGTCTGCCCAGAGATGTTGTAGATTCTCCTTCTCTGGAGACTTTCAAACCCCACCTGGATGTGTTCCTGTTTAGCCTGATCTAGGCATATCTGCATTAGTAAGGAGGTTGTACTAGATGATCCTTAGATGTCCTTTCCAACCCTTACCATTCTATTATTCTGTGATAAGTTTTTATTAGCTGCTATGTTATTTCTAGAACAACTTATATTCATGGGCCATATTGGGCTGAAAACTCTGCTTCTGTCCTTGGCCTAGTTGCCAGCTTTAGCCAGCAAAGACTTGAAAGGAAGTTTCTACAATCACATAAGAGTAAATGGAGGGTGGCTTTGAACTCATTTGCTTGCATGAGATAAACAAATTAAAAAGATACACTTAATGGCATGCTTATGCACAAGTGGAAGAGTTGGCTGTAGCTCACTTCAGACTTCGAATTTTACTATCACAGCTAGTATCAGATAAAAGCTGTTTTCAGAAAACAGTTTTAGGAGGAACAGCAGGTTCTGCCTCATCCATAGCAGTTGTGAGTTAGTGGAAATGGTGCAATTAAAGTTCAGCAATTTATGTAAGGAAAGTAGGAGAGCCCTGCAGAGGCACCTGGACAGGCTGGGTGGGTGGGCAGAGGCCAATGGGATGAGATTTAACAAGGCCAAGTGCAGGGTTCTGCACTTTGGCCACAACAACCCCAAGCAGCGCTACAGGCTGGGGACAGAGTGGCTGGAGAGCAGCCAGGCAGAAAGGGACCTGGGGGTACTGGTGGATAGTAGGCTGAAGATGAGCCAGCAGTGTGCCCAAGTGGCCAAGAGAGCCAATGGCATCCTGGCCTGTATCAGGAACAGTGTGGCCAGTAGGACGAGGGAGGTTCTTCTTCCCCTGTACTCAACACTGGTCAGACCACACCTTGAGTACTGTGTCCAGTTCTGGGCTCCTCAATTCAAGAGAGATGTTGAGGTGCTGGAATGTGTCCAGAGAAGGGTGACAAAGCTGGTGAAAGGCCTGGAACACAAATCCTATACGGAGCTGGGGTTGTTTAGCCTGGAGAAGAGGAGGCTCAGGAGTGAGCTCCTTGCTGTCTACAACTACCTGAAGGGAGGTTTGTAGCCAGGTGGGAGTTGGTCTCTTCTCCCAGGCAACCAGCAATAGGATAGGGGGACACAGCCTCAAGTTGTGCTGAGGGAGGTATAGGCTGGATGTTAGGAGGAAGTTCTTGACAGGGAGAGTGATTTGCCATTGTAATAGGCTGCCCAGGGAGGTGGTGGAGTTGCCATCCCTGGAAGTGTTCAAGAGAATACTAGATGAGGCACTTGGTGACATGGTCTAGTTGATGATCTTGGAGGTCTCTTCCAACCTGGTTGATTTTATGATTCTATAATTTTCTTAGTCAGGAGAAAGTCTTTGTTATGCACATATAACCCAGAACATTGACTGTCTGTAACAGGAGATGTTATTGTTATAATGCTGATAAATAAGTAGCACAAACTTCAACTCAGAACAGGCAATAATATGAGTTACACACCTGTCGGTCAGCTAAGGAATCTGCCAGGGCAGCTGGCATTTACCATATAAAGGATTTTCTAGTACTTATTCAGGACCAACAGTTCACACTACAAAAAAATCTGTCGGAACACTTATTGTCAAAGGAGAAATAAAAACTGGAGGAGCAGAGAATATCTCATGCTGTATTACCAGAAGGTGATGCATTCATAACATAGCTTAGTGAGTGAGACAAGATATTCTGTGTATATTGCTATACCTATGATGCTTTTCTCTATGTATTTAAAAAGATGAAATTTCTCAGTAATAAATTCCCTTCCAAAAGTTAGCTCAGCTTCACTAGATTTGTATTTGAGAAAAACGTTTCACCACACCTAATTTTCAACAGAAAAGTTACATGAAAACAGACAAACACAAAACCCCCATCAAATCACTTCTTATTTTAGCAGGTGAAGGTAGTGGCTGGCAGGAATAATCTGCCTATTGCATTTATGTGTACCCCAAACCTCCATGAGCATGAAGGAACCCCGTGCAATACTGAAGCTAAGGAAATCTAGAGTGACTATAAGGCAGTACAGTTGCAGTGGAAGAAAGTAGCTGAATGAGTAGGCAAATGAAGGAAGGAATAATTCTTAACCTGGATTCACATAAAATGTTCTTACCCTATACTGTAAGAGTCACAAATAATTTGAACATACATATCTGAATAAGAACACAGAACTTTTACAGGTGAGGGGGGATTTTTCAATATAAACATAGAAGAAAACCAACATTTTAAACTTTGTCAGAATAATCATTGCTGATGCCTGAGTTCATGTGTTTTTGATTTCTACATCTAATTTTTTCCTCTCAGCATTAACTTGTGGTAGTAAAAAACAAGTGTGCAGTGAAAAGAGAGTGACCCTTCACAGAATCATAAAATGGCTTAGATTGGAAGGGACCTCAGAGATCATGTACTTGAGCTTCCTCATCATGGGCAGGGATGCCTCTCAGCTACACTCAGTTGCTTAAGGCCTCATCCAACCTGGCCTTGAACACCCCCCAGGGAAGAGACATCCACAACCTCCCTGGGCAGCCTACTCCAGAGTCTCACCACCATTGTACTGAAGAACGTTTTGCTAAGATCCAGTCTAAACATACTCTCCCTCAGCTTCAAACCATTCCCCCTTGTCTTATTGCTAGTCACCCTTATGAAAAGTCCTTCTCCACCCTTCCTCTAGAGATCCCTTCTGGTATTGGAAGGCAGCTCTAAGGTTCCCCCAGAGTCTTCTCTTTTCTAGGCTGAACAACCCCAACTCCCTTAGCCTATTGTCAGAGCAGAGGCGTTCCAGCCCTTGGATCATCTTTGTGTCCCTCCTCTGGACTTGCTCCAACAGCTCTGTGTCCTTCTTATGGTGGGGACACCAGAATTGGGCACAGTACTCAAGGTGAGGTCTCACAAGATCAGAGTAAAGGGGAAGAATCACCTCTCTTGCATTCTTGTAAGAATAACACAAAGGACATTTTTCAAGAAGGTGGTATTCGTGGTGCTCTCTGCCTCCTTCCCCTAATGTATAGAGTATCTGAATGTGTGTCACTGCCAGCATTGAGCTGATGTAGCATCAGCAGCTAAAAGATGGGCAATGAGACCTCAGTGTGATACACTCAATTCTTCAGATATAATTTATGCTTGTCCCAGGAATATTAGATTTATTATGCAAGTGCAGAGCAAAACCACAGTGCAGGCTCATTAAAATTTGCCTTCATAAGACAAATGGATTTAAAAAAAACAGTTCAAAAATAATAATTACATGAATTATGCACAGAGAGAATGAGGAAGGTAGACACCTGGACCAGCGCATTACCTGGAAAATCCCTTTGGCTCACAGATTGTTTCCCACTTATTCAAGAAAAGAGAAAACATACGAAGAGTTCAGAGAGTACATGATATAGTTCATCAGGCTGCAAGTAGCTGGTCTAGATAACACAAGTTGTACATGAATACTATAGACAATACTAAGACCTGTTCAAGTAGTATTTTGCTTTAGGAAAACAAAATAAAACATGAGACAGCCACGAGTGGCAGCTCTGAGCTGTTGGAGTTTTGAAAAGAAACAGAGATAGTAGCCCAAATCTGAATAACCGTAATGTAGGTTCTGTGTAACAGACATAACATCTTGAGTGGAGACCTTAACACAACTAGGTGTATGTGCAGATTATAGTAGGGCTGAAGTCAGCACTAAAATGCCTGATGCAACAAGTTTCTTAAGTTCCTCTCAATGCTAAATTGTACTGGGACATTTGCGATAACTCTTGCTGCCTAAGTTAAGCGGTGCAAAAACCACCCTAGTGCCTATGATAAAGAAGCTTAAAGACTTTCTAAAACTGATGGGTTTATTAAAAGACACAGTAATACATAGCTACTATGACAGAAAGCAGGATTGCAATTTTTTCTATTGAAGTTCTAAGAAAGGCTCTGGCAGAATCTACTTACAGCATTGTGATTGAAAAGACTCAGCACTGCTTCATGTGTTACACTAACCACACTAACCACTAACCAAAAATGAGTTTCAGTCTGCTCAAAAGGAGGCATTGACCTTAAGCAATGAAAATAAGAAGGTTGCTTCCTTCTTTCTGACTATGATTTTGAATATGAAGCTGGTCAGACATTATTTACTATCAGAAGGGGATCTGGCAAAAGTTTCTGGTGCTTGATAACCTGGAAAATATTTTTTTTTCAGATACAAAACTGCTCTTTCAAACTGATACCAAAGTGGGAAAGATTTAATACTTACAGTAACACTGTCTGGGTGTGAAGTCAGTTACTAGGTTATGGAGTTGTCAACACATGAACCAACTCATCGTGTCTCATGTTAGATGTGGACTGAGATTGCCAGAGCAGATTGACATCTAAATATGAGATAACACAGTGGAAAATCATTGGAGTTACCAGCATGGGATGGTAAGATCAGAATTTTCCAAGAGTGTTCTTCAGCCTAAAGTGTTACAGGAATATATATATTCAAAGGAATGTGTAAAAGCCATGCTGTAGTAAAAAAAACAACTTAGAGGAAGGGAATAAAAATTATAACAACCCAAAGTGAATACTGAAATAAAGAATATTAGCAGAGATTACCACATGGGACAAAATTAAGGGAAAGAGTGATAAAGTCATGCTAATAATAAAGGTAATTGGGAACCCTAAAAGTAAGGGTTTGAAAAGACATAGATGGTACTGTTTAAATTGGTAAGGACAAACACACTTACATTAGAATATAGTACTGACTTACCAGAGATTAGTTTAGCAGAAAATATTGCAGCTAAACAGGTAGCCCATATGTATTATGGGCTCCAGTTCTGGAGCCCCCCATTACAAGAAGGATGTGGATGTGCTGGAGTGTGTTCAGAGAAGGGCCATGGGGATGATCAGAGGGCTGCAGCAACTCTCCTATGAGGACAGACTGAAAGAGTTGGGGCTGTTCAATCTGCAAAAGAGGAGGCTTCGAGGTGACCTTCTTGTAGCCTTTCAGTATCTGAAGGGGGCCTACAAAAAAAGCCTGGGAGGGATGTTTTAGGATATCAGGGAGTGACAGGAATAGGGGGAATGGAGCAAAGCTGGAGGTGGGTAGGTTCAGACTGGATGTGAGGAGGAAGTTCTTCAGCATGAGAGTGGTGAGAGCCTGGAATGGGTTGCCCAGGGAGGTGGTTGAGGCCCCATCCCCAGAGGTGTTTAAGGCCAGGCTGGATGAGGCTCTGGCCAGGCTGATCTAGAGTAGGATGTCCCTGCCCATGGCAGGGGGTTGAAACTGGATGATCCTTGTGTTCCCTTCCAACCCTGACTGATTCTATGATTAGGTGTTTGGGCATTTTTTGTGTTTTGGGTTTTTTTTGTTTGTTTGTTTTTTACTAAACCAGCTATGTGTCTAATGGAAACCTATTGTAGTAAGTTCTACCACAGATTAGATTAGCTACTGCTATTTTAGACAGTTTTAGCATAGGTTTAGATTGCAGCCTTAATTGATATTATCCCCAATGCTATAGGTAATCAAGAAAATGGTGCTGAAATAAAAAATCAATAAGCAAAGCAAAACCAAAGCAACCAACAACTAAAAGACCTGTGGAGTCATGCTTTTAACAATGTTAAACATGACTTACTTGTGTATTGCTACCAACAGATCTGACGTGGGGTGCTATTTGTTCCAAACAGAATAGAAAATTATGTAAGAATGTCAGACCCAACATTAAAAGTAATGAGACAGGGGGAAAAAAAAACATGTGGTACCACCAAGAGAAGTCACCATTTTATGAAGGTGAAGTAAGATCATGTTGTGAGAATAGACAGTCACCAGTGGCACCAGAAGAAACTGTCAGTCCAAACTGTCACATACTTAAAGTAAGGGTTATATCTCTACAAGTCTTGGAGAGACATTTGAAAAGGTCACTTCCCTTAAGGAAGTGCCACTTTGCTAAGAGTTTCAGCAAACTAACCCAGTGCAATTTATGGACATGGCATAACCACAGCTAAGTGGGACTGATGGTCCCAGTGGGAAGGCAAGAAGATTTCTGGGACAGCATGTCAGAAGCTGCTGGTCACTTTAGAGAATTTACAACTAGTGAATAAAATATAAGTGAAAAAGAGGTTATAAACATTTGAAATCTGGTATTATGCTAATGATGATTCCTGTTGGTTCTGTTTTGTATCTTTGTGGTTTGCTGCTGCCAGGGTTTTTTTTGTTTGTTTGTTTTGGTGGTAGTTTTTGGTGCTTTGATTTGGTGTTTGTTTTGTTTTGTTTTTTTTTTTATACTTGGCTGTGGAAAAAAAAAGAAAGAAATGGGATTTTATATTATATTATTAGTCCTTTTCACACATCTGTTAAACTAGTACTAAATAACGTGTCTCATTTAGTTATTACTGCTCAGTTAGAAAAAACTGGGAGCTAGATTATGCACTGTTTACTTAAATGGCTGGACTGTGGGCAATTTGAAAAGATCTCCACAGCAGCAAAGTTATAAATGAGCTGGGGCAATATCCTCATTTCTCATCTCTCTCCCATCTGACAGTGAATTTTAAGAAAAGCGCCATAAAGTAGGTGAACAGACTCAATCTAATTGCTAAAACATCAGCAGTAGAGGAACCTGAGCAACATGGAAATAAAATCATTTCAGTTCCACCCACAGAAACATTATTCTCATATATATTCTTATATTATTCTTATATATATTCTTATATATATTCTTATATCTTCATTTAAACATATTTTTCTTAATAATTTTCCTACACCTTTGTTAGGGTTAGGATTTTTTAGTGCTGCTGCTGCTGCTGCTTTGGAAAATATGACTTTGACTTGCCTTTCCAACTTCTATAATTTGTTCTCCCATTTGTATTCCTGTAGCATTAATACCACTCAGATAAGCTGTTTGGACAGGATGAATCTCTTTTTGCTTCTTTGAAACCCACTGGTAGGTATTGTTACTCATAGGTAGCGTAGATTGGGTGAACTCATGCCTTTGATATTCCTGATAACGAGCCTTCAATTCACTAACTTTTAAATCAAATGATTACAGTTGATTCATATATTGCTTACAGGTCTTACATTCAGTTTTTCATACCAGACTATGTCTTCTAAAAAAAAAAAAAGGTATTTTTGGTCCAAGAGTCTAAAATTTGCTAGTGTGCCGCTTCCATCACAATCTTTGGAGCAGATGTGTCATAAACACAGGACAAGCAATTATTCAGGTAGTAGTTTCTACAGTTCACTTAGCTGTAGCTTCAATCTTGCTGTGAAAACAAAAAAATACACTGCCCATCTCTTATCATTAGTTCTTTAGATCATTAATAAAAGTTCTTTTGCTATTTTCACATTAATATGATATTTTTGGAAGGGAAATGGTAACAGAACTAATTAAAAAAATCTCCTTGTAAAGACAAATTCAAGGAATTATTAAATGACTAAGCTGCAAATCATTACCTCCTTGTATTAACCTTCCAGTCAGTTATTACTTTTGCTGAAGCAGGAAGCTAAAGTGACCTTTTAAGTTTTAGGCTGCTCCCATTTATGTTCAAATACTTCTAATGTGTACTCTATGACTGTGCTTCTTCCAAAGAGCTTGTTTTATCTGAGTTTCAACAGGAAAATGCAAACTAGAGAGGGGTAGATGAGGTCACTAAAACAGGTCAGTTATTAGGTGGATAAAGTTTGAGTCAGGGATCGTAAGCTTCTCAGGCAATCCCTAGCAACGCTATTCATCTTAAGAACAAATCTTTTAAAAAGCCTGTAGATGTATGAATTTTCACAGATTAATGAAAGCATTTACCTTCAGGGAGGACAGTGGATACTTCTGGGGGTCTGACAACTTCTCCCATCACTTTGGGTAATATGAACATTTCCAGTTGCCACCGGTAACACAAACAAACAACCCCGCAAGCCAAAAACAAGCTCATGAGGTTCAACAAGACCAAGTGCAAGGTCCTGCATCTGGGTCGAGGCAATCTCAGGCACAAATACAGGCTGGGCAGTGACTGGCTGGTGAGCAGCCCTGAGGAGAAGGACTTGGGGGTGCTGGTGGACAAGAAGCTCAACATGAGGCAGCAGTGTGCGCTTGCAGCCCAGACAGCCAACAAGAGCCTGGGCTGCATCAGGAGGAGTGTGGCCAGCAGGTCGAGGGAAGTGATTCTGCCCCTCTACTCCACTCTGCTGAAACCCCACCTGGAATACTGCATCCAATTCTGGAGCCCCCATTACAAGAAAGATGTGGACGTGCTGGAGCATATCCAGAGAAGGGCCACTGGGATGATCAGAGGGCTGAAGCACCTCTCCTATGAGGACAGACTGAAAGAGTTGAGGCTGTTCAGTCTGCAGAAGAGGAGGCTCCAAGGTGACCTTCTTGTGGCCTTCCAGTATCTGAAAGGAGCCTACAAAAAAGCTGAGGAGGGACTTTTTAGGCTCTCAAGGAGTGACAGGACTGGGGGGAATGGAGCAAAGCTGGAGGTGGGGAGATTCAGACTGGACGTGAGGAGGAAGTTCTTGAGCATGAAAGTAGTGAGAAACTGGAATGGGTTGCCCAGGGAGGTGGTTGAGGCCCCATCCCTGGAGGTGTTTAAGGCCAGGCTGGATGAGGCTCTGGCCAGCCTGATCTAGAGTAGAGTGTCCCTGCCCATGGCAGGGGGGTTGGAACTGGATGATCCTTGTGTTCCCTTCCAACTCTGAATTGATTCTATGATTCTACATTATCTAACTTCCATTGTAAGCTACAGAAGTTTTGTCAAACTTCTTGTTTCCTCAAATTATGCTTTTAAAAAACAAGTTTTTTATGTAGCACTAGGAGAAAAAAGTAAAATCAGAGTATTTGTTACAAATCCATGTTTGTTACATCAAGTTGAAGTACTCTGGTTTTGATAGCTGTGTTTTGCTATCAGTTGTGCATTTGCTTTAGAACATAAGCTGTGCAATTCCTTTGGTGCTAAATGTATGGCAGGTGCATTCATGTGTTTTGCACCAGCAGTGAGCAAGCCAGAGAGCTTGTTTGATGAAATAAGCAGACTATTATTTAGGTAGTGATGAGAAAATATTTTCTTGAATTCCCTCAATGCCCTTGAGAAGGCTGGTGCACATTGCCTTTTCTTTTAAATGTATCTGAAATATCTGAGAAGAGAAGCTCCTGTTCTTCTAGATGATAAAAGTATAAGTTTTGTTTGGAACATTGCACCAGCAAAGATTGTATGGCATGGGATCATTTCTAGGTGTGAGTCTTCATTACACTTATGATACTGGTGTCCAAAGTTTGAGAGTGAAAATCTCCTCGGGGAGTAGCAGTCTTGATCCTAAATCCACCTGGACACCAGGCTTATCTGCCTGTCATTTTGGAGCAAAGCTGATAACCTAATTAGATGACATGCTGGGTGATTCTCAAAACAGCAGTGAGCCATATCACTCCACCAGTTCTTCCTCTGTGATTCATATTATGTCTGAGCATGTGTGTGACCCTAATAGATGACCTGAGAGGAGCTTCTCTGTATCAGCATCACAAAATTGCCTTGGTAGAGAATCATTGAGTGTCTGCTTATTGGAACTTTAGCTTTTGGCTTTTTTTATAGCTGACTCAGTACAAGTTAAAAGCAGGGATCTGTGTGGGGTTAGATCTACAGTTACACTGACTGTCAAGTAAACAGAGTTTTCATGTCAGGCTAAGTATAAAAAGGCAGTAAATACTATTTCAGTTATGTCAGGCAGGGCCTGTACATCTGCTTTGCGACCAGGTATGTCATTCGCAGCATGAGGTACATGCTCCTTTTATTTGTGTTTTAGAATACAATTGAGCTGTATATATGGTCACATTTACAAACAAGGACAGCAAGAGACTGCCTCTATACACACTAGCATAATATCATATTTCTTTCCTTATTTGTCCTGGTAAACAGCAAACACAGTCTTGGTTCTTGACTGCATGAAGAACAATGAGGGAGGAAACAGTGGCACCAACCTTCCTAGGCTCTGTGTAAGAGTCAACTTTCAGTTCACACTGAAGTTAATAAGTTGATTGCAAACCTTCTCTAGAGTTTTGAAGCACAGATTAAATGCCACTTAGCATATTTTTGTTTGGCTCACTGGAAGCAATAGTAAATGGCTGATTATACAGTGGTGTAGAAGCCTCTGGAGTCAAAGAAGAATCCATTAATACTAGGACCATGCTTGGCATTCAGGGGTAATGAATTTATCAACTCTCCAGGAAACTTCCAAATTTAGAAATCAACTTCTTAATGTTGTACTAAAACAGAAGTTTTCTATGAGTTGTGAGTCATAGCACAGTGTGTCTTTCATGCTTTGACACTTTATTTTACAATGGTTTTTATTATGGAACGAGTCATGACCAAAACTTTAGTCATTAACTCTTTTGTAATCTATTACCAATTTGGAAAGTGGTGACCACATGATTCATATATATTACGCCAAAACAGGAGCGGCATGAATGTTCAGTTATTTGCCATGTTCACAGACTGTCAGATGGGGCAGATAGCCAGCTTTCCCAAACAATCACAAAGAGATCAGCACAGCTGTATCACATTTTCAGCTTGTACTTCCTTACTACTGAAACCAACATCTAGTGTTCTCAAACCAATGCTCGCTTTGATGAACTTTAATGAACGTGGTTTTCAATTCACATTTCTTCTTGCTTTAATTAAAATGAAAGGGAAAAAACAAAAAAAAACCCCAAACCCCAAACACTTAACAAACCTGTGACTAGCTAGTCTGGTCTAGAACTTCCTCCTAAGCAATATTGTAAAAATGTCACGTTTGCAAAGCAGGAATAAATGAAGTTGATAAACAACAAATGTGGAAGGGCTGTGCAGATGACATGAATAGATGAAGAGGCTTGAACTAATTATGAGAAATGAGATCTATGAATTGGGATGACAACACATAATCAAGTTCTCTTTTCAGTGATTCATGTCTTACTTCTGCAAAGTGTGTTGAGCTTGTGAATGTCTATCACTAAAGGAAGAAACATTTGCCTTTATTATACCCAAACTGCTTCTATTGCTATTATCAATCTGTTTAATTAATACATAAACTGCTGGTTCCAGTTGTCTTGAAAATGCAACATGGTATTCCAAGGTTATAAAGTAAGAAAATGCATTGGCAGAAATGTAAAATTTAACATAATTATGTTATTGATAATCTGGAAAACAAATTTATCATAACTGTTCCATCACTCTCACACCCCAATTAGGAACAAACGCTGTGTAAAGCTCTGCAAGACACCCTGCCTCAGAGGGATTAGAATTTGAGAATATGGCAGGAGACAAGTGGATACGGACAAACAGATGGGGAAAGCAGAAGATAAAACTGAAATGATTATGATCAGTGTAACAGTTTCCAAAGATTCGATAGGGAGCCTGCCACAGGGGCAAAGAAAAAGGCTTTTATTTTATTCTTCCATAAAGGGCTTCCTACATCAGAGGATGTTAACAAGATAATTAGGGTAATGATGTAATTAAAAGAGAAGTCAGAGTCCCAAAAGATACAGTTTAGGATATGGGTGAGGAATTGTATCTTGTGCTACGTTTTTAACATTCAATACAGTCTGGCTTTGTAAGACATCACAAATGCTTCAAGGCAGGTAAAAGAAAAATGAAACTTAGCAGCTTCCAGAGACAGAATTTGGCTGTTCCTTAAATAAATATCATAAGAAAGGGCAGCAAATAGAACGAATGGTTTAGCCAGCTTGCAAGGACAAGAACAACAACCAGTTAACTGTTCCTAAAGGGGCATTTGGTAGACTCTGGAGGTCATGGAAAGGGAGAGAGTGAGTGGATACAAGCTGGAGAATTCCCCCTCCCGGAGCAGTTTGGCTGTGTTTATGGAAGTGTGCTGCAATTAATGTGACGCTCACCATCCAGCAGCCCAAGCACAGCGTTATTAGGCCTTTCTGCAGGAAAAATATACCTCAGTTCTCCCAGTTCCAGCAGAAGGGAAAGTTATGTTAAAATAAATCAGTCAAGCACTTAATAAGAATGACCTGTGAACTCCCTTCCCTTTTGAAACGGTCTTATTGTCAGAACACTGTTGCAAATGAGAGTATTTGCTCCTTGAGATTTTTGTCGCAGTTGCTTAAACTAACTACCCCTTTTATTCCACAGTCTGATGTGAAGTGTGCCAATGTATTATCAAACAGCTTTATTTGCTGAAACTGTTTGACCACTGAGAGTTTCTGAGTGTGCATATCTCCTGCCTCATTGTGCCTGTATTGATTGGAATTTATTAACCTCTATGGTGACCTCAACATCAGTATGTTGTGTCTGTAGAGTAGCAGGAAAAAAATCTCCAACCCACATGATAAATAAAAATATCCTTACTTCAAAAGCATGATTAATTAAATTTCTGCAATACTGAGATAACTTTGAGGTATCTCTCCTTCCTGTAAACCTCTGTCTTAATATACTAGATTACACAGATTCTCAGTCAGTAAGTTTTAACTCTGACACTGTCCCCTGTATAGACAGCTTAAGTCAACAGACAGACTGTCACCTACTCAAAGGGCTTTGGATCAGCTTTGGGAGCTGAAAGTTTTCCTGAAGCCTGACAATTTAAGCATAACTACACCTACACAGAGATAAGATTAAAACTGCTTGAGAAATGATACATTGTCTCATTGTAATTCACAGTGGGGAAAAAAAAAGCAACAAAACCACAACCAAACCCCCCAAACCAAACAACAGTTTTGGACTTTTGGCCACAATCCAGTCAAGAAAATCTTGATTCACAGCTCTTCCTTTAAAGAAATGGGCCCGAGTTTGTTACAGAAATATTTGTGCTTAATTTCTTTAGCTGATTATTTGTTTTCTTTAAAAAAGACAATTGTGATTCCACTTTTTTAGATCATATTATGTCTGCACTTAGAATCAGGAAACCCAGTTGGAAAGATAATATGAGAGCTTTTAAGTTCACCTTTTTATTAATTTTATCCAATTTTTATCCACCTTCCAAAAAATAAGCTAAATCCCACCTGAGAAGGGAGAAACTAAAACTTTTTTCTGACCCAGAACAAGGATTAAAGGCAGGAGTCCCATCTCCCCTGAGGCTGCTGTAAGCATCACAATATACAGCATTTTTTTCAATGCATTATTTCTCCATTTCTCATACAGAAGGTCTTTCACTTTGCATAAAATAGTTTAATATTTATTGAGCCAGTGAGAGTGTGAAAATGACTCCATAAGACAGTGGTTAGGCCAGTCCCAAGGGATGTGAAACACCTGGGTTCCTCTTCTCAGCGCAATGAATTTTTAATTGTATTCAAAAAGTGGAACAGCTTTAAAAGAAGAGAAAAAGCCTGACTCAACTTCCAAGAAAGGAGATGGCCTTTATTCAAAGCCCTAATGTTAATCAGGCAGGAGTACTTAAGCCTCTTCTCCTATGTTTGTATGACTTACCTGATAGCTGGACCATAGGTTTTAATGAGATATGATTACAACAGAACATCTCTCTGGTTTGCAAAGGAAGAGGATTTGAGAGTGTGACTGCTAAGCGGAAGAAACTGCCTGATTGCTTTCAATACAGGCAAAGACAAAGCAAATAGTTTTTCAAATGTTCATATTTCAAAGTTAAGACTTTGATTCCTAACACGATATGGCCAAGATGAAAAGTCAGGGATTTTCACAGCTTTAGATATGTTTCATGTTATCATTTTCCAGAATAGCAACTAGTTTGTCTTTTTATTCTTCTTTTTTTTTTTCCCCAAGAAAATATTCTACAAAGAAAAGAAATACAGAACTTTGTTCAAAACAAATATAAAGTTTTTGTCTCATGCTCTCATCTCTCCTGTAAAATCTATTTTCATGAATACTCATGTACAGTAGAAAGAGTTTTGATCTTCCTTTCCTAATTCCTGTAGTTGTGTACATCTATAGCGTGACGGGATACGAAACAAATTGAATTCAGCAGGCGTAACACTGGTGAAAGGCAATGAACTTTACATCAGGAAGGAACCTGATTCATGCTATATATATGAGGAAGCAAACAGCCTTCAAACCTGAGTTTCATGAGACACAAGAGGTATGCACCTTTTTCATTATAATTGAATGTAAGTGCTTGTATGGTTTTTAACAACCAGTGATTGCTCTTGTGGTTTTATGGCCAGGTTGTATGCCCACTGAAATCAACAGAATGAACTGTGAAAGGCTTCTGAGCTTACTTAGAAGTGCAGCTCAGTGACGCAGAACAACCCAGCTGCCTTATCAACAGAAAGGATTTGGACAAAATGATGAAAAAAGAAAGTTTTAAAAAATTACTGAAGCAAAGGTGATTGCTTACAGAGTTTAAAATTTTTAGATGTACATGGTTTATACTTTCCCATGCTCCTTTTCCCATCAATAATCCAACCATTCATCTTCTGTGAAATCTAAACCTTGTGTGCTTCATGTTTTATTCATCCTAAGGTGCTTAATTTATACCAAAGGACAGCAGAGGGGCTAAGAGTAGCCTGTGTAAGGGGAGATGCCTTTAAGGCTATTATTCATGCCCTTTGATCTTGAGTTTTCACTCAGGAAACTTTGGTTCTGTGGGTAATTACAGGCTGCCACTAACTTTTACTCTATAAATTACAATAAATCTGAAGAAAGCCAAGGATCTTTAAGACCGCAACCATGTTTCAATAGCTGGGATACTCATAACAGTTACAAATATGTTCTAAAGCAACAAAGTTAGTTCTGACTCAAGGCTAGTAGTTTTCTTTTAAATCTAGTCTTCATCATGCAATTGATAAATATTACCAAACCCAAAGCATTTATGACTGTTTATTCTGTATACCACTTAAGCTAACACCTAACAAACTACAGTATGATGGATGAAGAGTGACACCAAACTTAAACTTTCCCATGGAAATATATGTTATGAACTGTACACAATCAATTATTTCAGACAAAGCCCATGCTGTTTCCTCTTCTCTTAAGACACTGCTACATATTTAGTTTTTCAGCTTGAAAGCCCATTTTGGCACCACTAATGAAATAAATTATGTTTCTTGTCAGATCTCCCACTGGGTGGCGTGTGGTACCTCATGTATGTTCATTTGTCACCCTCAAATAGAATAATACTTCCTGCAGGTTCCCAGAGCAGATAGCTGCCCAAGTGGAAGTTAATTAAGTCATTGGTTCACTTTACTCCAGAGGATGTTAAACCACACTGAAGACACATCCAATAACTTAACCCCAGAAGAATTTAAGTGTATAGAGCTGTCCTCACAGGTTATAGTGAAGGGAGTTCTAATAGATAGCTATTTAGAAGAAAACATGGAACCACAAATTAATTTAAAAGTTAATTAATTTAAAACTGTCTTCCTTGGAAATATATGCCATTTTTGAGACCTGACATGACATTTCATTCTGTCATGTTTCCATTCATGATTTTTCACATAACTTCAGTAGATAACAAGAGAATCCCTCTTTTTAGTGTTAAAATAATCCAAGCCCAAGAAGTTGGGTTATTTCCTTAAGTATACCCTAAAATAAATGTTTACAATTTCTTATTTAAGAAGTGATGTCAATAAAGAGATGGAATACTTTTTTGAATATCTCCCCCTTTTTTTTTTCCCCTCAAGAAGATGTTTTTGTTGCTTCAGCAGTTAAGAGAAAGAAAAAAGTTCCACTTCTACAAAGGAGTATGAAATAGTAGCCATGTAGACCAGAGTGCTTTTCAAGGTGGAATGCAAAGTTCACCAAGAATTTTGTCTCTCTAATAAGTGCAAGCACAACACTTCTGTCCATTACAAGTTTGATCAGCTCCCATTACACAAAACCAGGAAACCAATAAATGTTGATATTGTGCTTTATACTTTGCTATTATTTTTTTTCCCCCTCCTGACATTAAAACTAATTGAAGACCAGTAAATTGCTTGGAACAATGGAAATGAAAATTCCATCTGTTTCTGGGTTGCCAGTTAAAAATTATATTCTGTTTCCAAATGGAAACTCTGTTTTGGTCTAGAAATGGCCTTCGGTGGCTCATTGGAATAAGTGTGGTGACATTTATCAAGCCCTCAGAGGTATACTGCAAAATCTCAATAACAGGAAAATAGTAGGTAACTGGCTCTAGATGTAAAGAAGGTTCTGTGAGGAACTATCAGTGCTGTAGCATAAGGAGAAAGCTTTGTCCTGGAGGCTACCAGATTGATAAAAATCACAAACAAAGAAAGAAAACCAAAATATCTGGCTGCCTAATTTAGCCTATGGACACAAAAGAATAATGGAACAGTTTATTTGCCTTCAGAGAAGCTTCCTGCTACGTTCACGAGTACTGTACAAGCTGAATTTAGGATTTTCCACTTCCCTTTTATATGAGTCATAGTCAGCCAATGTTATTAATTTTGTACTACAGCAGTTTAATGAGTAGCTGTCCTGAGGTGAGCTGGCTCATAAATAGAATGGGATCATGGCTATGATCATGGTAAAGCATCTGATTCATAGCTGTAAGTAACATGAAAAACTCTTTTGCATTGTATGGCACATGAAAGCTTGTTCACAGAGTCTTTGCATACATGATTCTGCCTTCACAGACAAAACCATTCCCCTAAGTAGAGGACACAAACACTGTGTATCTAGCTCTTCAGGAACAAACACCTACTATGCCCAGAATAGTTCGCAGGTTATAAAGGCAAGTGTGGCTTAGAACATACTAGGCAGTAATGCAAAAGTTAATGCCTCCAAGTAAGGCTTTCTGCAAGTGTAAGGAAGTAAAGCAACTTGGAATGTTTACCTAGGACTGTCAAATGCCATGCTGTCTACAGTAAGAGTCTATATCTATTAAAGGTAACCTAGTTTGAAGATAAAGTTGGTGCACAGTGGAGGCACTGGCTACGTTGCTTATTCTGCATGTTGCTGAGCAAAGCAAGCTGTCGTGTAGGCCTGATAGGCCAAAAATGGGCTTATCCATGCCCTGGCTTGACCAGGCATGCTTTTCTGCTCTCCCCCACTTCTGCTGTGGGAGAAGCAGTCCTGGGAAAGGAGAACTCTGTCTTGTCCAGACATGTCCCCCCTGCCCCGCCTTCTTCTGTGCTGGAGGAAGCAACTGTGGGAGGCAGAAGGCAAAAGCCCTGGCTTCACCTAATATAGTCAAGCTTGGCATTCTTAGCCGTTCTGATTGGTTAATCTGTATCCAATGCCCCATTAATCTCGGGTGGATATTGATAAAAGGGATGAGCGGGTAGTATGGTGTGCTGCTGATGCCTTTTTGTATCCTGAATTTGCCTGGAAACTCCACACCCTAGAGAGCTTAGCAGGAGCAGGCTCTAAATGCCTGTGTGTGATCAGCCTGCATAGCCAGCGTGACATTGTGCCAAGACTGCACATCGCATTGCATCCTGCCTGCCCCTCTGCAAGGCTTCTGCTGAATCAGGAATCAAGAGGAACCAGGTCAGAGACTATGCTATAAACTTCCAGCTTCCTGAGAAAAGAGCCTGGGAAACTCATCAGCAACTCCTCTACATGCTGTGGGTACTGCCTGATAATATTTTGTGAGTAAATACTTACAGCCTCTTTTAATTCATTAATTGCCCTCTACCATAAGCAGACAGGAGCTTCCTGTGTCCTCCAGTGGGTAAGTGGTATAATCAACCACGAGAGTCTTCTCTTCCAGAATAATGTTTGCATTTGTCACTTTAAGAAATAAGTGATCTAGTTTTGCCTGTTCCCTGCATGTATTTCCAACCTGTGCATTTTTGAACCTTGTGAGTAAGTTTTCTGGTGAGCTTTAATGTTAATAAACAGTTTTCATAGTTATTAACAATCATCACCTGGATATCAAAATTAATATAGATTATAAATTTTGCATAACTTGCCACAAAAGCTATCATTTAAAGTCCAGACTTAAATTTCTTTGGCTTTCCTGAAACTGAATGGCAAATATGTAACATGTATATTTCTATTTATTTCAGCAGATACCTAGTTGCTCTCCTAAGTTCTCCTCCACTTGGTGGGTTCAGTTCTCTTTTAGTAGGAAACACAAGTGCAGATGGATGGTGCAAATGCAGGCTTCACTCTAGAATGAGAATGGACAGGGAGCTCAGACAGACAGGCTTTCTGCAAGATGTTAGATTTTCATTCTAGTTTTAGTCTTCATGTCTCTTCAGTCTCTCTGTATAATGTGACCAGAATTTCCTGCCTTTTTCTTATAGGCTGGAAATTTTCCAGTTATCAACTGCATCTCTTTAAGTACAGCCCTCAACAGGACTAGTCAAAGCTGGAAGCTTGCTGCAAGAGAAGTGATCACAGTGCAGTGTAACTTTTCAAAGTTATTATCACAAGCACATTACTACATCTGTAAAAATGAAATCCACATTTATGGTGAATGCCTCCAGATAGTTTCGAAACTTTTCCAAGAAGAGCTGCAAGGAGAATCTTATTACTTAATGGAAGGGCATATACAGACATAAGGTTATAATGAAATGAAATTAAATTCAAACCAATAAAGAGGGATATATATATTTCCAAGAACAGTACATCCTTAACAAAGTCCCCAGCACTTTCATCCTCATCACTAGGAGCTGAGGATCCCACATAAGCTTTGATCAGTCTTAATTAACTCTAGATTGAATCTGTGTCTGTGGATTGTTTATGTATCTTGGCTGAAAGCAAGACACTGACCAACATATTTAGAGAAGAAAATGAAATAAGAAAATCCCTAAACCAGAAGTTTGGTTTCCTGAATGAATGCTATGCCAGATAGGATGCAAACCCAAATGAAATGATTCCTTAAATACATTGCTGCTTCATTTATAAAAAAGAAAAAGGAAATCCTTGCAAATGAGGATTTATGACACTGTTGCCCATACACAGCACTTCTGTTGAAAACCTTGATGAGAAGTTCTTGGTGTTGCTCTGTGGCTGGTTTATGCCCTGCAGCTGTGCCTGGAGCTGAGCGTCAAACACTGAAGCTCCAGTTGTTTTGAGAAGCCAGCTGGGGTGTCAGTGGGTGGTTTCCCAGCTGGCATCTTCTCATGACTTTTGGCCGAGAGGCCTTCTGGCCAATCTGGCAGCTCAAGACTTGAACGTGTGGGTAGGATAACATCATCTCACGGCTGCGCTCAGCTGACCTTCACAGTGTTTTTGTTTTGACTCATACTTGCTTGTAAGGAATTTTCTTTTTCTGTCATTGTAGAAGTACACAAACGCATCCAGGCCAAATTCCGAATCCTTCACTTTGCAGGCTCTAAGCCTGGCCACAAATCAGAGCCCTGGCTGGGTTCTGCACCACACAGAGTTAGGCAGATACTGTGTCTATGTGGCTTTATACACACTCCACCCGGACATGTCTCCAAGGAATCCTGCTGGAGGATAGGTACCTGCCCTGCTCTTCCTGAACAGAACATGTAGGGGGGCCTCACTGACAGCTGGGACAGAATTAAGTCAGCCAGATCTCCTCCTCTCAATATCCAGCATGACTGACCAACCATTGTGGGCTGTGAGAAAACCACAAGGAGTCCTACAGCTTTTTAATTACACAATGCCACCAATATCCACTCACCCAGAAGGGAAAGATGCCTTCTTGTGGGGAGTTCACAGTTTCGTTCGGACAGGACACTGCATGGGCTTAAAGGAAAGCAGTAGCTTTAGACTAACCTAAAGTAGGTACCAAACAAGAAGGAAATGTAAGTTTCTGAAAGCGCTGATGCCAAGGCTGAGATTCCACAGTAATCATGGCTGTGCTTATTCTCTAATTCCCATACACTACTGCAGGCATCAGTGAAGTCACACTAGTGCTTTATAACTAAATCCATAAATTAGTGCTTTGGTCAAGGCTTTTTGCACCTCTTAGACAGCAACAATTCCAGTGACCAATCTTACCTGCCAGAATCAAGTCCCAGAATTGGCTTTACCCAAAGATTTTGAAACTGTGTTTCCCAAAGCACTGGTAAAACATCTGTATATGGTCTCTGATGTATTAAACTGCATGATCTCATCATCTATAAATAGCTGAGCTATACTCTGTGAGAAACTTTGAGAGCTGACAGCAGACTTAGTACTAAGCTGTGGGCATCACTGTCGTCCACAATACTGTCACTAAAGCAGATTGTGGGTGGAAGCTTGCAATCATACCACTACTGCTAGGAGAAAAGACATGCTATGGCAATATCTGCATTAAACATTTCCCTGGACTGGTGTTTTGGGCTCCAGTATGTTGAGCCAACTGATTTGGATATGCTATGAAAGTGAGCAGACATCATCCTGTTGGGCTGTGGGAGATGACAGCCGCAGCTGATAACACTCTCACTTATCTCTGAAAATGCTCCCGCTTTACTCCAAAATAAAATTGATTTCAGAGAGATCTTAGGGTGTGGTATGTTTCATTTTAAGCATTAGCGGCATCAGTTTGTCTCTAAGACAAGATGTTACCCAGCAGTGCTGCCCTTCAGTGCAGGCATGAGGTGGGACTGGGGTCTGTGATGGCCTTACTGAGTCAGGTTCTGCACTCCTGCTTTTGTTTCTGCTTCTTAAAAGCTTTGTCTGACCCTCAGACCCCTGGAGGCTTTTATCATATGAGCTATGGAGCTCCAGCTTCTGCTTCATGGTTTACCAAGGAAGTGAGGACAAAATGATATCCTGTAGTCAAGACTGAAGCTGGAGACATAGAAGCATTAATGTACATAATGCAGAACAAATATTTTTTTCCAATGGAAAATGTTCTCTTTCTTTTTTTTTTTTTAACTTGCTGCCTGTGTTTCAAACATGCAGCAATTACCCAAGTTTAACTTTACCCCTCTTCCCAGTATAGTCACTAGTCTAGTGTATTTCCACTCTTTTATTCTTTATGTAAGATTTTCATAGATGGGATTACTAAAAGAAATCAGATGTCTGAGAAAAACAAACAACCAAAACAAGCAAACAAACAAAAAAAACCACCCCAAAAACATAAACATGCAAAGAAAGAAGAAAAAACCCCCGAAACATAACAAAACAAAACACAAGAGAGTGAAGAATAAATTATTTCAGTTGGAAAATACTTTTGGAAGAAGGTTGCTTTTACAGATAGTTGAAGCACTCAACTAAAGAGAAAGGAGTTATTATATACCAGCCTATTCAAACTAAAACACTCTGCAGAAGCATTGCAATATTGGTGGTATTTTTGAACGAGAAGGTGTCTGAGGTCACTTTCTGATGAGAGTAGAATAAAAAAAGAGAAGAAAAACAGTATTGAAAAGCAAACCCTTATGTCAGGAAAACATCTTTTACATTTCCATCTTTGGAGGGATGGAGGATATTTCTGAAAGGTATTTGCCTTTTTTTTCCCCCCTTTTTCTTCCCCTAATGCACACCAAAACCACTCCCAAGCTGTTCTCTGGAATTGGAGTTGCCCATTACATTTCTCTGATCATCTTCAGCTCATTATAATGTGACCCGTGGGCCTGCATGATGCTGTGCCCTAGAGTCCTACCACTATGAGCATCCTAACTAGGGACTTGCCAGGACATGCCGGCTGGATGGGACCTGCAGCAGTTTCCTTTTGTGGGCGACACAGGGTATAGAGAGAGGGACCTGAGGCACCTGCTCTACCATGCTGTCTCTCTCGCCAGGGATTTGGGCTGCTCCCAAGTCTCTCTGTCTGAAATGCGAGCTCCATTTGCCATTCCCCCCCCCAGCTTCATTTCAATTTGCATACACCTATGCTTGAAGAATAGATGTACTGTGCATAAACACCCTAACTGGCATACAAACAAGGATGTTTATACATAAGCAAATTCATCCTTTGTTGGCTATTAGAGCCATTTGTCTCTTTCAAACACTTGAGTCATTCCATTCACCGAGCAGAAAGAGTACCATGACCTCAGTGCCCCATCACATAGAGAAACCAGTGAGCAGCCTGTGATGGATAAAGAAAGTAAATTCTCACTGAAAAATAATAATCTATGAGCTTAAATTTGTTTGCATAAATCATTCAAGGGATAGTAACTGACAGCTTAGTGAACAAATTAATTTGTTTTAAATACAACACTGAAGAGGGAAGATCAAGGTCTTGCTCTGAAGCTCATTGCAGTCAATGGAAAGAATCACTCTTTAGTGGGTTGGGAGAAGGCTTCCTGGTTTCAGCCATAATTTGTAGGCCTTCCAGCAATACAAAGAGATGGACCACTGTCCGAAACTCTTAGAGATATACACCATCCAAAGAAAAGGAAAGTCGTTTTGATATGTCTGAGTATGAAGGGAGGGGGAGTGTGGGGGGGAAATGAAAGAAAAGTAAGACATTATTTCTTCTTGTCCCTGCAGAGTGGGATGCAGGACAGAGAACATAAATTTAGGCCTGTTTTGCTGGGAACAGGAGAGGTGTCAGAAATCACACATTTCTCAGTGTGTTCCTCTACAAGAAAGTCCTTTGAGAGAAGAGCCTCTAAGTGTGTGAGCAGAACCAATAAAATTTTACACCCACCACCCCAAAAAAAAAACCAAGGGAAGAGCTGAAAGTCCAAACCTGCCACAGAAACTTCGACCCTTGGTTTAAATTTGTCTGCAATGCTTTTACAAGGCATAGCTTGAAAAAGGCTGCATGCTTACAGTAAAAAAGTTACATCTATAACATTTTCATTGTAGCAAGCTGTTCTTGCCTGGTGCCAAGATATTATTTTCTACACTCACAATGGCTTGTATGTATGGTTTTATAATTCCACACAGTAGTTTCATACTAAATTGTTCAGTGTTTATGTAATTTTTCCTGTCAAAATGCATTCTGTGTGCCAGGAAAAAAAAAAAAAAAAGATGGTATTTTAATCATTTTGCATAAATTGTGTTTACTGCAGGTTTAGAAAGAAAAAAAAAACCCTTCTCCTTCCAACTACCAATCTTCCTGAAAACAATTACGCTTCTGGCACAAGGCTCCGAACAATATTCAGCACAAATTACGTTTCATTCTGTTATTAATAGATGTGATATGTGAGAAATTAAGATATATGGCTACTTGTTTCTGCTGATAATTTTAGTACTGTCATTCCTATTTTACCTGTTTTATATATGCTTTCTAGAATCTTTGGGTTGGATATCTACACGTTAGCGATCTCTTATTCAAAGTGCAAAAAGACAATGAAAATAAGAGCAGCTATCCTGTTACAAGATTAATTTGGGAATGATAAATGAGTGTTTTTAGAATGAATTGCATAGGTTACCACTTAAACAGGTCTTGGCAGCAAACCAGCCCCTTTCTTCAACAAAAAGGAGGGGAAAAAAATGTAGAGAATGTATAAATGAGTTGATTGCCCCAGGATGTCTCTCTCAAGAAGGATTAGAGAAACCTACTGGGGCACTTTCTATCCCTACAAAAGCACTATTTGTGCTACAAAAGTTCACCCTGATAATCATGTTACTGCAGAGAAAAAAAGAAAAGAAAGACAAAAAAAAAAGGTTTTCTGCTCCTGTACAATTTCTTGTAAGACATTAGAAATCATAGGTGCCACTGAAGTCAGCTGCATAATGCAGGCTAGCCTATCCAAAGAGTGGGAGTGAGAACAAACTCTCTCAAATACTTTTCAGCATTGACAGGGAAAGCCAAACATTGAAAAAGTACTGTGAAATCAAATTCCACAGCTTGGACACAACTTCATCAGGGCTGTGCAGGTTTTAACTGTACTCTGCCGTTAAGTTCAGGCTATGGTTGTCCCTGCATATGTACTTTGTAAGAAAAAATACAAAGAAGTAGTATGTGAAGGGCAGCTCCCGGTCACACACATTCTTCTTCTTAAAGCTGCTTCTTCCAATGGAGAGATAGGGATTTCTGAAATGCCCAATCAGTTCTAACTAAGATTCCAGCGTGGCTTAAGGCCAGTCATGATATACATTTGATGAGATGGGACATCTGTGTTTCAGTTTGGTCTCTTTACAAGAAATTTATTGGCAGGAATAAGTATAAACCCTTGCTTGAGTATTATTTCTATGCAAGAAGATAACTGGAATATTTTTAGTGGAGCTTTGTAACTCTTCTTGCCTTTGTTTTGTTTTTCTTGTAATACTTCTTCCTCTTCTTAACATAGGTATTTAATGAAGGTGGAACGTCTTCCTTACATTAATCATTGCATTTTTTACTCTCAATTTTCTGCACTTGAAACTTTTAAAATTGCCATATCTGTTCAGATCGAGAGCCTAGTTCATATCTGCGGAAGACATCAGTAGACATTTATGGAAATAACATAACACAAAGGTGGAAAGAATGAAGGAAGACATCCTCCCAACATCATGTAATCAGATCTTCTGAGTGTGCAGCTGGTGGGGCTCTCCTTCATGTTTTTAACCCATTATCTCTTCACTTCTTTGAAGTTCTTGAAATCTGGTAGCTATGGCCTTCAGATTATACTTTTTTCCTATGGTGCAGAAAGATACTTTGTTAAAAAAAAATCTGTATTACCTCTTAATTTCGTTGTTGTCTTAAACTCCAGGTTATAGGAAGTGGTTAAGAGACTGACTTTTCCTATATGTTTTCAGTTTAAAGACTTGAACAGTCATGGTGAGAAAAGGCCAAACAGTGAAACAAGATGGAACAAAACCAGAGAACTAGAGAATTGTCAAAAACACTATAAACAAAAGCAGAGATGAGGAAAAGACTGGTGATGGCTGTGTGCTTAGAACTGAACGAAAACACGTTCCAAAGGTGAAAGAGCGTAAATGTGATCTAAATAATGTGAACAGCAGCCTTGTCTGTTAATCGCTAACCTGTGTTCTGACCAGATACTAGAGATCTCTGTTCATTGAAATTCATACATCTCCAAACAAGCACAACAAAAAGCCCAAACCAACTAAACAAAGCAATTAAATGTTGATGCATAACTGGGGGGGAGGAAAGGAAAGATTCCCTCCCTGGTCCCAGCTGTTCATATTTATATTCACTTGGCAAACACTTAAAAGAGTTCCTATCTTATCCATTCATGAATGTCTTGGGGGGGAAAATGGATCCCGGGTAGATTCATACTGAGATATTGTTCTGATTTGTGGCAATCACAGTTGTCTGAAGGACATGTTATGTTTCTGTTATTCTGTGTTTGAAATGCATGATGGGTTTATGGGATAGAAAGGACAGGGACATAGCTGTCAGAAGCTGTTTCTTCCAGGATGTCCTGTGTGAAGGGTTGCAAACCATTCCATGGTATATGGTGGGTATTATAAAACAGTTGTATCCTTCTTTGTCTTTTTCCTAAGTGGAAGAATGACGTCGCCATGACCAAGGCAAGTGCTGCAGAAACAGTTATACTAAATATGAATAGAAACACGGCCTTTCTGCAAAATGCCCTGGTAATCCTTCATAGTTCAGCCTTTGGATATCAAAGTACAAACCCAGCTGCTCTGCTCTGCTTGCACCCAGCACAATACTTGCAAATTAATGAACTAATTTCAATTTAAACATGAGCAACCCAAAAGAGCTAGTGCTCAAAGTTCAGTTCAAGCAATGGGAAAAATTTCACTGAGATAAGGTTGTGCCAGGGCTTGTCTGACCACAAAACAAATGACAGATGCTATTAATCTCTCTTCTTTCCTAAAGGGAGTAAGGGAGAGAGACTTACAGCTTGGAAAACAAAGCTAAAACTACTTAAAAATAATAACAATACAACAAAATGCACACAAATATATAAAACCAGTGTCAGCCCAACCCTTCTGATGACAGCCATTCACAATCACCACTCATGCTATCTGAAATCGCAGACTGGACTCAGTGGCAGACAGGAGCTGGACTCAGGAGCACACAAGTGGATAGAAAAACAAGCAGACAGTCTTCAGTGAATGCAGGGCATTGAAGAAGAGAGCTTGACCTTCATCATCCCTCAGCATTATACCAAATGGGAGGTTTATGCAATGGAAATACCAAGCTGGGCAGCTTAGGATCTTCTTTCCTGCAGGTGCAGTCTTTTACTTTCTGCACTCCCCATTAAGTGACCTTGGTCTGCACACCAATCCTTACTACTAACTAGAAACATGGAGTATTATCACTACTAGAAGCAGACACTTTGCAAAAACATGCTCCTAATTTCAAAAAGTGCACTTACTTAGAAGGGACTGAGCTGAAAAGTAAAATCACTGAGAAGAAATAGGTCTAACTCAGACCAGGACATATCTGAAAAAAACTCCCAAACCTAAACAAAAAAACACATTAATTTATAAAATTATGACACTGAACTGTGACTCTGCCACTTATATTTGAGCTTTGAAGATAGAAGTCAAACTTTTCCTCATGACACAAACTATTTACTGACGACAGTGACCTCTGTCTATGTGCAAAGCTTTCTAGCATTGTGTGCTGTTGTAAAATTTACAGCCTGAGTAAGAAAAAGAACAGTTGGGTTATAGGTACTTTTGGGGGAAGGTGGAAACCAAAGATTAATTCTATTTGTACTTTGCATTTCAGAGAGATATATTCTATTTGCTTTCAACCCAACCAACACTGGGATTCAGGGTTATTTGAAGTGAATATTTTATAATCTCCAAGTCTCAAAAAGTTTACAATATAAACCTCTAAACCATTAATGCATAATTCACACCCTTTTGAAACCTGCAGATACAATTGTGAATAGTTGGCTTGTACCTGAGAGCTGAAGATATTAGCAATGCTAAGAATCGGACAAGACAAACGAATAATTATTATTCATATTTCAATTATGTAAACAAACCCATCATTAAATCTGGTCATGGAAAATCCTCTTTCATGTCTAAGTTTCACCTTTCCAGATGCTGATGCACCCAGTTTAAGAGGGACAGGGATCTGCTGGAAAGAGTCCAGCAGAGGGCTATGAGGATGATTAGGAGACAGGAGGGCATGGCTCATGAGGGGAGGCTGAGGGACTTAAGGCTTTTTAGTCTGGAGAAGAGAGGACTTAATGTTTGTAAGTATCTGAAGGCTGGCCAGGAGTGGGGGGCAGGCTTTGCTCACTTGCTTCCTGTGATAGGACAAGGAGCAATGGGTGTAAGCTGCAGCAAAAAAGGTTCCGCCTCAACACAAGGGGGAACTTCTTTACTGTAAGGGTCACAGAGCACTGGAACTGGCTCCCCAGAGAGGTCGTGGAGTCTTCTTCTCTGGAAACTTTCAAGACCCATCTGCATGTGTTCCTCTGTGATCTGTGTTAGATAGTATTGTCCTGCTCCAGCAGAGGGGCTGGACTCAGTGATCTCTTCGGGTCCCTTCCAACCTCTAACATCCTATGATCCTATGCTATTGCCCTAATATTAATTCTGCTTTGTACAAACTAGAACACAGAAGGTTCCAACTCAACATGAGGAGATAACTTATGGTGAGGGTGATGGAGCACTGGAACAGGATGCCCAGAGTCTCCTTCTCCGGAGACTTTGGAAACCCACCTGGATGTGTTCCTGTGTGACCTGCCCTAGGTGACCCTGCTCTAGCATGGTGGTTGGATTAGATGATCTCTGAGATCCCTTCCAACACTTACTATTCTTTGACTCTGATTTTGTTTTCACAGAATCATAGATTGGCTTGGGTTGGAAGGGACTTTCAAAGGTCACCTAGTCCAACCCCTAGAAGAGGAGTTTTTAAATAGGGCATATCCCTGCAGAGACACAGAACAATTACACAGTATGCAACTTTGTTTAATGTGTTATAGTTCCAATAGCTATATAGTTTTGCATGGATAGAAAGACAGACCAGGTCTCAAGGTGGAGGTCCTGAACACACTGGAAGTGTTCAGGAAAAGACTGGATGAGGCACTTAGTGCCGTGGTCTACTTGACTGGATAGGGCTGGGTGATAGGTTGGACTGGATGATCTTGGAGGTCTTTTCCAACCTAGTTGATTCTATTCTAATGGTATATATGTATGAAGACAACATGTATTTCCACTGCCAATATCTGAGTAAGGTTGGTCAGCACTGCTAGTTATGAGTTGTTACGTTCAAAAGATTAACAACTATGACAATTAAAAACCAACCAAAAATCACCCCCAAAACCCCAACACTCAAACACTCCTGTTAAAAATATATTGCAAGTGTTTCCCTAATTTTGTCTCTGTTTGTTTGGGTTTTTTTTATTACTTTGTGCTGCAGTTGCTGTGCATCAGCTACATGGCAACCACTTGCAAAGACATCTCACATACATTGTTGCCCATTCAAAGCAATTTCTATTTGTTTGTCTATTTGATTGGTGTTTTATTTGGGGTTTTGTGGTTTTTTTATTGGTTTTTCTTTCTTTCTTTTTAAAGTAACTGTTTTTTCCTACTGTAATGCTACTTCTGACAGCTAATACCAAGGCACCTCATTCACCAGAAAACAAGTGGTTCTGATTTTTTTTTACACTGTTAGCTATATGTTTGTGGTTTTTCAGCCCTAGTTGTATAAGTTCATTCAAAAGCATCCCAAGTTAAAAATCCAAAGTCTCCTTTTACAATTCTCTACTCTTAACATTTTCTATTCTCTTGGTAAGATTTTTTTTACTCCAGGCCTTCAGGGACTGAAAAGATATTCTGGTCATCTGAGTGTTTCAAGATGTATAGGAGAGATATGTGAACTATTAGTTAATGAGAAGGGAATCCTCAGCTCTCTAAAGGACCATGAACTCGTCCACTGACCACAGCAAACTATGCTGCTGTGTTTAAAAACTAAGAGTTGCAGAGGACATGTGCATCCTATGTCACAGGCTATGACTCTTGCTTTTGGACTCCAAGCATGCAATCATTATCTATGTGCCTTTATCACCTTAAAGCTGAATTATTTGTCAGCCCTCCATCTCTGTCTATAAAGCACTGTGAAAGTACTGCTAGTGAAGAGTCACAAGAAATTTTCAATACAGAAAGAGCTTTGTCTTTGCTATTTGCTAAGTACAAACTGGTGTGTTCCAGGGTAAATTTTTATGACATTTTTGACCTTAGGTAATATTACTTGTTGGAGAAGCCTGGTCATTGAACAAATGTTTAGTGCTTTCCTGTGAGGAACAGAAGGAGGTATTCAGATTCAAAGCAAATAAACATGTTTTCTTACGTAATATGGGTCAATAGCTCTAATATTGAAGTTCAAACAGTCATAAATCACAGCTACTGTCATTAACAGGTTTAACTGATTAAATGAGGACCCTGGAAATCAGGGTTTATATAAATAAACAAATTATTGCAGCTCAAAGAGTACATCATAAAATGGCCCTTAGTATCAATAATACCCTTTATCAGCTGTAATGTTTGTCTAGAGCTGCTCCTTGTGAGGAGCAGCTAAGGAAGCTGGGATTGTTCAGCCTGGAGAAGTGAAGGCTGAAGGGAGATCTGGCTCTACAGAACCTCCTGAAAGGAGGTTGGAGCCAGCTGGGGGCCTGTCTCTTCACCCAAGTAACAAGTGATAGGACAAAAAGAAATGGCCTCAAATTGTGCTAGAGGAGGTTTAGATTGGATACTTGGAAACATTTCTGGGGTATGACCTGGGCAGTGTCTTTATACCTTTATCCACCTAGGAACAAACCAATATCTTTTCCAACCAGCCCAGAGCATCTGAAGAATTGCATCTTGCAGCAATAATGTTGTGAAATGAGAATACTTAGTCCACGTTAAAATTAGCAAAACCACTCATGGCTTGAGATAACAATTTATAAAAGGTTCTGACTGTCAAGCAGCTTAATAGAGGAAAACCCTGGACCACATCATAATCATCTACTGGCCTGACCTGGCTTAACACAGTGAGGATCTCACCTTGTACTGAATAAAGCTAGTGTTTACTTAGTTACAAAACAAGACAGAGTTCTAGCCACTTTGAAATAAAAGAGTATCAATGAGGGTTTTATTCTGTTTTCCTTGTTAGGGATTTTCAGACATTTCCTTCATGCTCATTCAATACTTCTCATAGTGTTTCACAGATTTCTTCCTGTCCTTTTTAGAGTTTTCAAGCAGGCAGAATGAAGCAGCCAAACAGAGAGGAGCTCAGCCTAAGTAAGGACACCCAGCCAACACCCATGAGTGATGCTAGAGTGACCACCAAATCATCAACTCTCTAGCCTGCCTAACCGGGGGGCCACCAGGCCCCCCGGCCTTTGTAGTCCTCCTCCCATTCACCCAGTGTGCACCATGGGCACTCACCAATGATGACAGGAGGAGGATCCCTCTGCCCAGTTGGGCAAACTTAGGGCTTCTGCTATTCCTGGGGTGGATTATAAAGGGCAGTGGGCAGGGAGGACAAAGTGATCACACCTGGAGTGGGAGGAGACTCCAACAGAAGCCAGATGATCTGCGTTTCAGGGGGAAAAGGGGGAAATGTGAGGTGAGGTTGGAAAGGGGCAGCTATAGGAGAAAAGAGGAGGTGGTGCTGAAAAAAGGAAGATGGAACATAGAAGGTTTCACCTCAACATGAGGAGAAAATTCTTTGCAGTGAGGGTGATGGAACACTGGTGCAGGCTGCCCAGAGATACTGTGGAGTCTCCTTCTCTGAAGACTTTCAAATCCCACCTGGTTGCATTCCTCTGCAGACTACCTTGGATGATCCTGCTTTGGTAGGCGGTTTAGACTCAATGATCTCTGGACGTCTCTTCCAACCGCTAACATTCTGTGATTCTGTGATTGTATGGTTCAGACATTCAAAAATCGAATCATAGAATCAGTCAGGGTTGGAAGGGACCACAAGGATTGTCTTGTTCCAACCCCCCTGCCATGGGCAGAGACACCCTGCGCTAGATCAAGCGTTTTCTTTTTGAGCAGCAAGAACCTGTTCATCCCTGTAGAGTTAGAGGAGTTGCACCTGTATCCAGCACTGGAGTTGAACACACAAACCCTAAATTTGTGAAGATTAGTGTGCCACCAGCTTGGCAATGCTAACAAATACAGGGTTACCATTTCACTCAGCTTCTTGTAACCACTTGAAAGTAAACAGATGTACTAACACTGTTTTCAGCTTAGATAACTAGATTAGATAGAACAGTGCTTGTAACTGAGTTTGGGTACATTGGGTAGCTGCTCAAACCCAGATACTGGGATTATCTACACAGAATAAAAAAGAAATCAAGTCCAGAAAATTTAATTAGCATGAAACATGCTTTTTTATCCAACAAAAGGTTCCAGATTTGCAAATTTAAATGGCTTCTCTTTATTTTGCATTTATTAGCCACTAATGGGAATCCATGGGCTTGGGGAGATGACTTGTGCTTTTTATGCAGGAATACAGCCACTGTAATTGTTGCTATGTGTTTTATATACCCTGCTTTACTTCCAAGCTTACAGAACACACACACGTTTGCTGTCAGTATATTGAGAAAACATGTAGATACAAAAAGAGAAAAGCCATCAGAAAGGCCTTTAGCAGTGAATAAAAATTACCAGCAAGATTCTAGGAGAAGTAAATCTCCACTGGACAAGACTTTGTGCAGTGAAAGTTCTAATAAATGTATATAATTGGACCAACACTTTGGAGTATTTTTCCAGCATCTGGTTGTCACTTGAACTACAATGCAGCTGCAATTATATTTTATAGAGAGCTATTTCATTTTTATAGTTTAAAAATCCTTTGGAATTGGTCTTTGAAAGGAAAAGATGGGGAAACAGAAAAAAAAAAAGAAAGAAAAAAAAATCTGTCTGGTTTCAGAGTGTCTAAACAGAGGATGAGATCAGAAAGCACAACCCAGACTGACTGTTTTCAGTGCCTGCCACTGAAACTGTTCATTCAGTGCCCTGTAAATATCTATCAGTTTTATCCTCTCTGCCCCTGTAAGGGAATGGAATTTAATCTTGACAAGTTATTGTGGAGCTACCCAAAAGTCTCACCTCTCCTCTCTGCATAAGCTAGTATATATAAGGAATAAAGACCTCAAACAACAAAACTACTTTCTTCTTTTTATCTGCTAAATAAGCCTTCCTTCTTGGTGCTAGAATCAAGGACAAAACTTCCATCTCCTATTTGACTGTAGTATTCCATTCCATTCCATCCATCTTGTGCTTACTGTATATGGATATCCATCTTGTAGAGTGCAGGAAAATAACTGACAATCTCAGTGTTTATTGAGAACAATCTCGTTTATCATCTCACATGTCAGACATCCAGCAGACATCCTCAGTGAATGCCTGGCATCCTCAGTGAATGTTCCTCTTTGTAAGATCTCAATACAAAACCCGCGTGTGGTTCTTAGAGGTGTCCTTGGCCTACAGAAATGAATCCTACTGGTAACTTTACCCCGTGTAACAGTAACAGCATTTCCTGGTACATCCAATTCTGAAGTAAGGTTACTTTGTATAGTATAACAATTCACAGTGATGTTTTATCTGAATGACGCAGCTGCTGGATGATGAGTTCAGCGTCATGAGTTGGACTGGTTATGGGAAGCTTGCAAGGAAGTTCAGTAGCTCTTTTCTCTGGTGCCAGTAGTGAGACAGTGACAGTACTTTACAGTCTGAACATCACTAAAGATCCTGCCAGGCTTCTAGGCTAGCCCTCAGTTACATGCAGGGTAACATAATTTATATCCTAGGAGTGTACAAGGATAAAGTGTTGAGAGGAATGTGATAAAAAGATCCTGTGCCAGATGTGATTAAAAAAAAAGCTGCTGAATCTGAACTTGTGCAGGTTTCCTAACTCAGGTGCAGGTTACACATACTTGAGATATCCTGATTTCAGAGGCCAAAGGAGTAACACTCTTCTATGCTACACTGACATGACACAAGAACACTGTGTTCACTGTATGATGGAATTACTGTCTGTTTCTGTTGTCATACCCAGTTGTCTGCTTCCTGATAAAATAGTGTCTGTACTATCACATTCATATCCTACATGTGTCTAAGGAGCCAGCATCAGAGAATACATAAATCATGCAATGGTCCACTAGTTTATTCATTAAGGGGAAGGGAAAGAAATTTGTTTAATTAAGCAAATGGCATATACTACACTGCTGTTACATGGTCTGCTGGTATTTTGGTATTAACTTTTCAGATTAAAATGCTCCTGAACTTTAACAGAAAACACATTTCCACAAAGCATTCTGGCTATTTTCTCATAGACAAGTCAGAAAAGATCAGACTAGTTTTCCTTTCATATATAAGCCATGACAGATGCCAGCCTTGACCTCCACCTATCCAGAACAGCAGTCAAATCAGTGCTCCTTTGCATAGCTTTACGTGTATTTTTAAAACAGCTCCTCATAAATGGTAAGCTCTGTTCTAATAGCACAGTGCAGCTTATCATAGAATCATAGAATCATTCAGGGTTGGAAGGGACCACAAGGATCATCCAGTTCCAACCCCCCGTGCTTCAGAATCTTAACTGAAGAATAGTCTCATTGAATTTGACAGATTTCCATTGGTCTAAATCTGGATCAAGAGAAACAGAAATATGTTCCTTCATGTGCTAGCTGTGGTTAATTATCAGAGATGCACAGATATTTCTGTAAGAGTATTATTTAGTCTTTACCATTTACAGTAATGTTTTGAGAAGATCCTGATTCATCCTTGTGCAACCTCGTTTGTGTTACTGGGGACCTATTAAATCTTTTTTATATTTGAACATTTTGGTTCTGTTGACAAGTTGTTTTCTCTGCATTAAAAAAAAAAAAAGTCTCTCTCTTTTTTTTCCTTTCTTTTTTCTTCCAGCAGAAGATACTTTCCAGCAGAAGATATGCCACTTAATTGCAAGCTCTTTTACAAATTGTAAACACTGTTCTCCTTCTATCCTATTCCTTGCTGGTTTTGTCCTTAAGCCTCACAACAAGCTTGAGCAAGATAAACACTTCACAGGATACAGAGAACTCTTTGAGGGAGTCATCCCTTATTTGAAGGTGTAACACAGGATCACAGAACTATTTCACCATTAACTTTGGAAAGATTTGCATCTATACAGGAGCTAATTCAGTAATATTCCTTCGGGGTATTGAGAAACCATTTATGAAAACCTCTTGCATGGTGATAAAATCAGCCATGCAGTTCCTCATTTGGGTTATATTTAGAACCTCTAGTCCCTTTTCAGACAGACAAGTTTCAATAAACAGTATCAGTGCTTGTGTATGGAATTAGAGGGTTTTTTCCCTATTCTTTTTCTCAAAACACACCACTTTCTAGAACATTTTCTGCTTAACAGCAATGAACCTGCAGGGAATTCAGTAAAGGCTCTGGTTAGACCTATAATGTTGCAGTACTCACACTGTAAGTAAAATCTGTTTAGGCTACTACCTTTCATTTTCAAGGAACAGAAAAATTAAAACTAATAAAGAGAAGATCTCATCCCATCAGATGATGTAGGTCACTGGAAGGCCAGGTCAGACAATTCAGCTGTAATATAACCTTGAATGGAGTAAAACAGTCAATTCCCCACCTTGCAATTTAAAGCTTGGAATGGGCTAATTTGTATTCCCCATCGTACTGCTCTTCCATGTAGCCTTGTCTTTTCCTGCCAAGTCATAAGTAGAAAAAGCTAAAGGCACAACTTTTACAGGCACATCTCCAGCACAGTGTAAGCACTGTTCTGCAAAGCAGCTTGCAAAGTGATGACAACGCTGCGAAGATAAGACATTGAATGGGGGCTGTGTTGGGAAATGTGAAGAAAATGATATTGTTTAAAGCAGTGACACTCCCAAGAAGATTTAGGTGAAGAAGTTCAGAGTGAACTTAAACAGATGTATTTAATGATTGCAAAAAGTCAAGGATTGTTTTTTCTTATAATACCTTTTTTTGTCAGTGAGAGTTAAAGCAAACAGTCTTCCACGATCCCACTGTGTAATTGCTTCCATTTTGTTTAGGCAGTTTAACCTCACTTTAACCCCTCTGACTACTGTTCAAGATGAAACAAAATGACTTTGATGATCTTAGACCAGCAATAATAATAAACTCCTCCGGTGTTGTAAACCTCTTTGTGTTAAGGACAGAGAGACTGATTGCTCCTCCAAACTGTTTGTGCTGTGTGATTGATAATGACCAGTTGAAATTCCCCTCACTTCGCCCTGTGTACCTCCATACAAGGGTGATTTAATTCACCGGCACTTGGGAGGAGTTTACCTCAAGGCACAGTGAAGGTTCAAAGGCACAGTGAAAAATGGCTTTCATAGACGAGTTTTGGGGGTAGAACCTTCTGAAACCTGCAGCCTCCTCACCTGTATAACAAGCAGGGAGTTGCGTCCGTGGCTAGCATAAATGAGATCAATGAAGATGTAGTAGTTTTATTACCAAGGCACAGTAGTTTTATTAAAGCTTGTTTGGGGTACTGTTATTCATTCAGACAAAGTCATCCCATTCAAATTATCTCATTACTTTTGGCTGCTGACAGATCCAAGGCATCTCCAGACCACTCAAACTTTATCACCGCTCAAACCATCCATACCTGCAATTCCAGTGTGACAGCATGCTCTGCAATTACCACAAAGTGCAGGAGTCTAGGAGAAAGACATGTTGTGGCAAGAGGAGGCTTTTAAAAATATGCAGGGTAAACACAATGCCAAGTTAAATTGACCTGATTTGCATTCATAAATTAGTAGGGCGAATACAATCATTCTGTGGCCGTGAATTAAAAGTCAAAGGTCATGATTTTTAATTACAAATACACTACAAGCAAAACATCAGTGATACACAAATCTGGAAGGCCATCCTGTCAGTAAAGTTTTAAAGTCAAACTGCCCACAGATACATGCACATGGTATGGGAGAGAGTGGAGGACTGAGAGTCCTCTGTACTTACAGTCTGCATTTCTTCAAGTTTGCACTGTTTGGAAACATATTATTAGCCATATTATGTGAAAATGAAGTTTCCAAAGTAAATTCCCATTAAGTTAATATCAGTGCTACAGATGACCTAAATTATTATTTCAAACCTATTTCAAAACCAGAAATAGGTAGGTTTATTTCCAAAGGCTTCTGCAACTCTTGCTCTTTGTTTACTGCTGCAGGATATATCCACTGCTTTCACATACAAGTGGTCATAAATTTTGAAGTAAAATGCATGTATGAATTATTTGTAGGCCATTATATTAAACATAAGAGAAATGGCTGATTTTTTTTTCACTGCTGTAGCAAGGTGGAGGTTGGTCTCTTCTCTCAGGCAACCAGCAACACAACAAGGGAACAGAGTCTCAAATTGTGCTGGGGGAAGTATAGGCTGGATGTTAGGAGGAAGTTCTTCACAGAGAGAGTGATTTGCCATTGGAACGGCCTGCCCAGGGAGGTGGGGGAGTTGCCATCCCTGCAGGTGTTCAAAAAAAGCCTGGATGAGGCACTTAGTTTCATGGTCTAGTTGACTGGACAGGCCTGAGTGACAGGTTGGGCTGGATGATCTTGGAGGTCTCTTCCAATCTGTTTGATTCTATGATTCTATGAATAATTACTTGGTCCCTTACTTGGTTATTAGGGTATCTGGTAGGTAGACATACCAACATAAGTGTCATTCAAAATAAAGAGGAAAAATGCTCCTACTCCCACTGCTGATGGACCCAGAGTGCCCCTTCAATACTGCAGAGTGATCAGTTCTAGGATTTGTCTACACTGGTTTGAATTAACTTAGTTTGTGGGGCTTTAATTGCACTGCTTCTACTGCATCATTTTGAATCTAGGGTGAATGCAGTTCATGCCTGAAAACATTATCAGAGACAGAAAACTCATGAAATGAAGTAGGGTTTGGTAGTTTGTTGACTTTTTTATTGTCATTTTGGGGGTTTTCCCCTTTTCCCTTTCTTCCTCCCTTCCTCTCCTCCTCCCTTACTTCTTTCCATCCTTCCTTCCTTCTAGAAATTCCCACACCTGGTTTTAGGCTTATATTTTCATACTTATTTTGGGGTTACTAGGCTTTGAAAAGGTGAAAGGTCCGAAATTTAAACAGTGGATATTTCTCAGCTACCAGCACTTCACCAGCTCATACAAAGAACCAGAGAAAAAATACAAACTGGTAACATGTATGACACAATAACGCCCCCATCCAAAGCATGTAATCTTAGACCAATGTTTTGGGTGAATCTCTCTGTGTACTCTGTTTATTGGAACAGGCTATTCTCTAAACTTTTGTCTTTAACACTGATCCAGTAAGTTCAGACTTTTGCCTGGGGACAGCCTTGCCATCTTCTGAGGACAAAGTGAGGTCCAGTAAGTATTTCACTGCAAAGTGAGATCAATTAGCTATTTGAATTAGTGCTCCTACAGCTGTAACACTATTTACCTGCAGCTGAGACAGGTACATAATTATTCCCTGTCTTTGGAAAATGTTTTCACTTTTAGCACTTTCTTTAAGACTGTAGACCTCATTAGTCACTATGGGCAAGAATAAAAACAACAGCATGTTAAGAAGTGAAATATCTGAAGAATATGATGTTAATTCATTGTAGCAAGGACCATCAACACCCTGGAAATCCACTTTGGAAGAAGATGCCTCAGCAGACTCTTGGTTTCAGAGTCCTTTTTGCAATATCAGATATATTAAACATAGTCATTCCATGATCCAGATCTGGATTCTATACTGAAATGACTTCAGAGAGGTCATATTTCAGGCATGGAGGAGATTTCAGTAATTTGGTCTTCTTCTGATTATTTCTCACACTGCTTCACACATGTGTCATAAGCCTCCTGACAAAGCATCCATGCAGGTGGAAAAGATGTTTTCAAGCAAATTCCTTTCTCAATCTGAACATCTATATAAATGCAAGCAGATTTCTCCCTCCGCCCCCCAAAACACCTAGCAAATTAAAACATCTGCTTCCAGGGAATCACAAGTTTATTACTGTCATAACAGCCTGACATTTGACATGCTGTATTTTGCTGAATTAAAGCCACAGTACACTGTACTCTAGAGAAGCAATGATGGGTTATAGTTTGCTGTAACATCTGTAGAGTACAAAACACAGGTTTGCTCTCAAGTTCAAAGAGCTCTTGGAACTCTGTTCCCTGAAAACACAAACTGGAAGATGACATATGGTTAGCTCCTCTTTTTGTTTTATTCATGAAATTGTTTGTGAGATAAAAATGTACTTAATTCTGAAAGGTAGAGATCTGCCCCTGAACATAAATATTACCAAGTCATATCAAGGGAAGGATCCTTCCTGTAACATCGTGCTTTAAGAGAAGAAAAAAAAGAATAAAAGAAAGAAAGAAAAGCTCTTGGAGAAAGAGGTGAAAGCTGCTAGATAGCGCTTCCTGAAGTGCTCTCCCAAATGCTACTGAAGGACCAATGAAGACTTTAATGCATTGTTCTGTTAGATGATCTGCTCTGTCCTTTAGCTTCTCGGTAGTTCAGTTTCATGTTTATGAAACAGCGACTATAGTAATTGTCTGCTCTCTGAATCTGTGTAAATTGGCAGTTAGTGTAGAACCTCAGGAGTGGAGGCCATGTAAGCATAGAGAGGAGAGGTGGAAATACACAGAGGGCAAATCACTCCTTTTCTTTCTTTGCACATAATATTTCTTAGAGCACTTATGTCTCAGATACAAAGAGCAGGAATTAATGAATTAAGGAGTAATAAGGGAATATCACTTGCCAGTTATGTCTGCTGTTAATCCTCAGAAGTTAGTAGGTAATTAGATAAGTTATCCTGAATCATCGAAGGATTTTTATCAGGAAAAAAACTTTTAAAAGTAATGTGTCAAGCACACATCAGAAAACAGGCTTGGTTTGGGGACATTTCTATTTGTTTTTTGTAAGACTATGCTGGAATTCTTTGAAATTCTTCCTTTTCAGTGGATAGTCCTTATATAGTTCAACTCTATTGTATATTGTTGTAATGTGCTATCTGATTAAAAGCTTATACATTTGACCCAGGGATTAGTTACATAGGGTGTCTATAATGGAAGGAGAGAACTTCCTTAAGGATTAGTTACATAGAGTGAAATCTTCCTCAAGGATTTCTGGAAATATTACATTCTAAACTCCTGTAATTTTTCGTTTTGGTCCATTTACACAAAAGCTTCAGGAAGGGGCTGGTATAATTGTGTAACATTTATGTTCTTACTAAATAATATGTGCAGAGAGTCAGTTACATCCTCCTCTATGGTCACATATTTTTACAAAAACTGTGTGGCAACTGAATGGGAAGAACAATCCTGTCAAGGGATGATTGGAGGCCTTCTGCTAAGATTTAAAACATTGAATGTTTTTCTTTGAAGTAGTCAGTTACATCAGTTGTGTATGTCTTGATTGTAGTCATTTACATCAGTTATGTATGTCTTGACTCATCTGAAAAAAACCCAGAAAAGCAGGGAGAGCAAATAAAGTTCAAAAGAAAAGAAAAGAAAAGAAAGCACTAAAAAGGGAATTTAATTCTGCTGCTGAGTCAGAACTCATGGTAGCTCTGCCTTCTCTATCCAGAACTGTAAATAATTGAAGTACTGGCAAGCTCAGAAAGAATAATATAGTAGTGACAGCACGTTACATGGAAAACAGAGCTCAGATGAAAGCAAACAGGTTGATGAAGAACACAGAAGATTTATGTTCATATTGTGGGTGCAACACTTTGACGGTACCTGTTGTGCCTTTTCTTTGCAGTAACTGCAGTCAGCACTGCACACTGTGTTGTGACTTGGTTGACATGGCAGGAACAGCAACTGCTGCAACACTGATGCAAGATAAGGGGAGCAGCTGCTCCCATCTAGACCTAAAGATACATGCCTTTTCCCCTTCCTCTCAAAAGTCAGTCTCTACCTCTGTTCTGTCAACACTTCACTACTAAGGGTCAGGGAAGAATTTATTCCACCTCTTTTATCACATGCATTCATATGTAGCACTTCATTTACTGAGGTATTTTTTAGAAGAGATGATAACTCTTAACTCCGAAAGGTTTGGAAGGCTGGATCTTCTGATCATAAGCTCTGGCTCCTAAAGGTCACATGCTGCCTTCTTAGTTATGTCAATTTTATTACAGTCACCTCACTTTCCATGTACAATGGGCATCTGATGATTGATGTTTTGTAATGAGACATTCCTACCGAACTCTTTAAGAAATTCTTTCCCTCCATTCAAGAGTTCAAAGGAAAAAAAGAAAAATTGAAAGAGCAATTGCATAAGATTTATGTACTGTACAATGAGAAGCCAAATACTCTCCTGCTGAACACAGTTATCTAGCAGCAACTGGGAACAGCATGTGGAAGCTGACTTCAGGTATTCTTGACCTCAAAGCGCAGTCTGGTTTTATAAAACAATGGGAGATAAGAAGAATCCAAAAACTATATTATAGAACATTGTAGCTTAAGGCATAAATTAATTATGCTATTTCTAGAAACAACACAGCAAGATGTATTTTTGCATACAAAGGGCTTCATTCTTCTAGAGTCTCAAATATGAAGCTCATAACAAATCATTTCCAATTTCTACTCACTGGATTTTGGGTTAGTCAGAGTTTAATTTCCTTCCATTTGGCAATGACTGCTAAGAGCTGTATTCACAATGCCAGTCTTTCTACACCATTTTTGGAAGTAATAAAATGTAGTATAATTCATTTATATATTCAATAGAACAGACATCATTATAATCTCATCTGACCGCTTTCATTTTCTGGTATATAAGAAAATTCATCAAAAGATAAGAACTGATATATTTGTAAAATTAGGAACAGAACAAAAATTGTCCCACTCTAAGTCATCCTTTGTTACTGCAAATATTTTGTTGTATTTTTTACAGAAGAGCTAGTCATGAGAGTGTGATCTGCAGATCACCAGTGTCTCAGTGTTGTTATAAGTAATACCTCTGAAGTTTTTAAAAGAGGCTCACAGGCAAAGCATATTCTTTATTCAGGTGCACACAATGCTAGATCTTTCTGCTACACATGGTAAATTTTTTTGTCAGTGCCATCTCACCTGCCCTCAAGAAATGATACATTATTTTCCAGCACAACTTATTGTAGTGCCTGCAATGTTTGAAATGACTGGTTTTGAACTATACAGAGAGCCTATGGTTTATATGCTCTCATTCCATGTGTTCCATAAACACTTTAGTAACGTGAATTTCATTTCCAGAACAAGTGCTGCCACTTAGTTGCATGCACACTGTTTCATTCCCAAGCATTTTAAAGCAGCTAGTAAAGAGCCAAATGAAAACCTGCTAAAATATACTTAAAATGGAAAGTATTAAAAACCAAATCTTCATTTTGATCACACAAAAATACACAAAGTTCAGATGTTTCTAACTTTCCAAAACTTAGTATCCTACCTCCAAAATTAATCTCATTAAAAAGCAGGGCAATAATGTGTTTTAGGATTTGATTGCAGTGGAAAACAAAATCTCAGATTAATGTCTTACAGAGATGATTGGAATTACATATCTGTTACAGCAAGCTACAAAGGCCTAGAAATTCTGCTATAGTCTACGTAGGCTCTTGACACCCTTATCCACTAACCCAGTCTCTCTCAAAAGTGCTAAGCAATGTGACTGACACCTGTCCTGGTGGCTTCTTTCTTACTTTCTCCTCACAACTAACCTGTTCTGTGTTGTGTTTTGCTTTGTCCAAGTTTTCAACACCTACACTGTTCAAAACCTACGTAAGTAGAGGGAGTATTTCAAGAAGAAACAGAAACCAATGAAATTCTTCATGGCTTATAGAGAATTAATTTTACACCTTGAGATTAATCTAGAATAGAGCTCAGCTTCCTGATTCTAGCAAAGATGGAAGTAAAAGGTTGTATCTGATAGAAATAGGCAATGAATAAGATTACCTACCCCTCCTACAATAGAAACGAATACTCTCACTTTAAGCTACTAGCTCCCTAACATACTAAGATGGATTTGTTCAATCCTCTTTTATGAGAGCTGGCTGATATAAAAATGCCCCATGACCTCATATTACTTCATCTTCTTAGGATCTCCCATCCCTCAAAACTGTTTCCTGTGTCTATCTAGCTATGACACTAATAATTTGCAAGCATTTACTAAGTAAAAACAAATAATTATCCAACAATTTTATGAATTACTTTTGTAAGATTGAAAGTTCTAGTTTCCTCAAGGGACTAGTGGTTTAAGAGACTCCAAGAAACTCCATTGTAAAACAATCTTCCAGTTTTAGTTTCTTCTCTTTAGCAATTTGTTCTGGATGATATCATCTTTCGGATGGAAAAACAGAAAAACAGTTAACAAAACTGTGTATTGTCTTAAGGGAATAAGTAAGACATAAAACCAAGGTGAATATTTTGCTGCCTCTTAAAGATGGGGTTTTTTTTTGAAAGAAGATATGTTTTCAACTTCTAAATACCATTTTTTTTCCAGGACTTAACAAGAAATTTAGACATATCTTTAGCATAACCTTTTTTTTTTTCATAGAAAGCAGAAGTTAAAACACAAGATTTAGAAAGAGAAAGGGAGATGCAAAACAGAACTGACATTGCCCTTTTACACCACAGAGTGATTTTTGCCATGTTATGCTGACCTTGGTCACAGCACAAAATGCCTCAGAAGCACAGAAGCTGTTAGCAAAGAAAACTTGTCTTTGACTGAATCAATGAATAGCCCCAAGACTGTCTCTCATTTGTTTGTGTATGTGTGGTTGTTTGAATTTCTAAAGCTTATTTGTCCTATAAGGACTGAATTCCTCTATGAGGATTGTTGTTGTGTACCAGATATCCTCTATTCATCGTGAAAACACTGACATGCTATTGTCAGAAGTCTAAAAGGACCTGCTTAATCCAAACAGCATTGAATTCCACACCAATTATTTTTGGGTGGGTCTCATGTTTACAATAAAACTCAAGAGTCAAGCAGATGCTGGAATTGAGTCTGAACTGAGGCATTAAGTCACTGAATGACCTTTTAGGCAGTCTCTTGACCTCTATGTGGCTCAGAAATCCAACAGCATCACCAGGGGAAAGGCGGAGTCTCATTGAACACCAGATGCCACGTCCAAGCTACAAAACAGTAAAAGTGTGCTAAGAAGGAAACATTTCCTAAATGATTCACCTGTCCTCTTTGACTTCTCCAAAGCCTGAGAATGTCCAGGAAGTCAGTAGGGAACTAGGATGATTTCATTTGTTCTTGCTGGGTGGGCTGCACTCATCCTGTATCTGCAGAACATCCGAATGGGATTGCCAAAAATCTCAACTGCCCATAAAAAACACAATGCCAGTGCTGGCAAGACAGAAAGCACAGGCAGAAAGACCTGTGTGGCTAATGAACACAGCTGTACACAATCTGCAGCAGAAGTTTCCATGGTGTACATGCCAGCTGCTGCCAAGCTGTGCGTCTGGCTGGGAAGGAAGAAAAAGACAGCAAGATGGTTCACATCAGTGGAAGACAAACATTGAACCGTAGAGTGGTAGGGGCTAGAAGACACCTCTGGAGATCATCAAGTGGAACAAGCCTGCCAAAACAGGGTCTCTCTCTGATGTTTTCCTCACATTGTTTTTTACTGTATAACCACTTCTCTGAACACATCATCACTTTCTTCCCAAGCAAATTTGGTGTGATTAGGAAACACTCAAGCAAAACACAGTAACAGAAACTAAACCCAAAACCATATCCATCATGTAGGAATCCATCTGCAAGAGCAAGTTCATACAGAAAGACCTTTAATTTGCTAGGCATCTAATAGTGCACAACAAAAACAAGTCTAATGCTTCTCTCAACAGCAAGGAAATGTCTGACTTGAATATTCGTTTGAGCCAAATATAATTTTTCCTCCTGTCTTTAACTTCTTCACTTCTCTGTATCACAATTAACAATAACTAAAAAAGCTTGCTTCAAGTATTCATAAATATTAAAAATACATCAGGCCACTCTGCATAAACGAAGCCTTCAGTCAGTGCATCACATTTAGCAGCCTCCTTGAGTTACCTGTATTTTGGATGTAACCTAAAACCATCGGTCTGGACCAGTTTTAGAGCTATGAATGGTCCCTTGACTCCTTGTCATTTAAGGAAGGGTGTTAACCCCAGTTTCTTGGCTTACTTCCATTTATGTAATTGTATTACTCTTGCTTAAATTGTGCAAGAGGTCCCCATTGGAGGTTATTCTTCACTTTCTCTTCCTCGAGAAACATGGCTAGCAGAAAACATCCACACTTCTTTGTTTCAGAGGTGACTGAATTTTCACAGTGCAGGAAGTGGTCCCCATTTATAGGTATATAAACTTGTACAGGTATCTATATGTATGTGCCTGTCTATTTGTACTTTTTACTTGGCTATGTGGATAGACATACAAACAGACATTTGGAGTTGTCCTGGCGTAGTCTTTTTAGCAGGAAGAAATCCTTTTCAGCTTGGACTAGTTATAGAATTTTCTAAAGAAATAGGTAAAATGTAAAGCAGAAAAGAACAAAACCCAAGAGGGTTGAATTAAGTGACATAAGATGCCCATGGCAGAAATAGGAACTTAACCCCAGTCTCCAGATTTCAGTTTTCAGCATGACATCATTCTTTGCCTGTAGAAACTTTTTGTAATATAATGGAAAATATGTAACAATGATATATGATATGTGTGGTATAATGAAGAATATGTAGTAAACCAAATAAATGCAATGATCTAATCTAACCTTATATTTGAAAAGAAACTTTTTTTTTTTTTTCCTGTGGAGAAGAAAGTGCTAATTCTATCAAGGGGTAAGTATCAGTAGAACATTGTGTCTGTTGTATAGTGAGCTGGTTGTGGTGAGGAGTCATCCAACAGGAATAAGCCAGGTGCCTCAAACTTTGCTCTATTTTGGCCTTCCATCTGCTTGTTTCCACTTCATTCAACCCTACTAACTCTAAGGCTAAAGCTATCATATTGCAATAAGGGACCCTTTACTGTACTGAAGAAGACTACCTCTTTCTCTGTCCAAACCACAAAAGGATGTACTCAGCTTCTCCCATTGAAACTGATCTCTATATATTTCATCACTCGTGTTATTCATGTTGGTGTTGCAATCCTTTGGCAATATGTGCCTGTGATATGCTTTAGATTTCTTTAGAGAGAAAGAGCATAACAGTTCAGCATGTCTCTACTGAGACTGAGGCTGAGGGAGCTGGGGGTGTTTAGCCTGGAGAAGAGGAGGTTCAGGAGTGACCTCATTGCTGTCTACAACTACCTGAAGGGAGGTTGTAGCCAGGTGGGGGTTGGTCTCTTCTGCCAGGCAACCAGCAATAGAGCAAGGGGACACAGTCTCAAGTTGTGCCAAGGGAGGTATAAACTGGATGTTAGGAAGAAGTTCTCAGAGGGAGTGATTTGCCATTGGAATGGGCTGCCCAGGGAGGTGGTGGAGTCACCATCCCTGGAGGTGCTCAAGAAAAGACTAGATGAGGCGTTCAGTGCTATTGCCTAGTTGATTGGCTAGGGCTGGGTGCTAGGTTGGACTGGATGATCTTGGAGGTCTCTTCCAACCTGGTCGATTCTATGATTCTGTACTCTCTGCCCATACAATCACTTTGCATCTATTTTGGCAGAGGGTAAATGAGAAGGGTTGGTTTATTTGTTAGGATAGAGGACAGGTACTTTGAAAAAAAATCTGCCTCTGATGATTTTCCTGTCACAGACATTCTATGCTCCCCAGTTTTTCCCATCTACAAAACTGCAATAATTTTTAATGAACTCATAAGAGCATTGTAGTATTGTGAGGTTGTGCATTGTTTGTAAACTACTTGAAGATTTTGGGCTAAAAGGTACTTTAAAAGTGCAAAGGAGTTAATTGAAAGTACAGGAGTTGATTCCTAACATGTATCTGTGTTTATGAGTAGATTTTTCACCTTGTCCTTGTGGAATTTGAAAATGTAAAAAACACATTCTTCCCCAACAAACATACAGTCCTAGCAGAAAGTAAAAATGAAAGGACAGAAGAAGTTAAAATTTTTCATCTTCCATTTTCATGTTTTACAAAACACGAAAAACTGAAATATATTGTTTCAGGATGCACAGAAAAACAAATGCAGGGATGTGAAGACAGATCTCCTGAGGCTCATCTCAAGTGCCTTGTATAGAGGATATTATGGTTAGAACAGTCCTACAGTCTCCTCACTGCCCTGCCATTAAGTCTGATTACAGATTTTATTGGTGTTAGAGAAGTAAGAAACAGTAATTTGAAAACCTGAATCTAGCTTGGGAACTGAATACAGCAGTATGCTTTATGTCTTTTCACCTTCTTGTTTGGTTAATTCTTTTATTTATTTATTTATTATTTTCTCCACGTGGAACTCATGAAACTCCTTGGTTTTGATAGTGCTTTCTATTATGAGGATTTCTTAAGGTAGCTGAAGTGGCTGAAAGCAGTGCTTGCTGAGGAAGTGCTCAGCCATGGCCCACTGGTTGATGTCAAAAGGCCAGCATCTGGTACCATTCTTTTGATACTCAATTGCTTCTTTCTTTCAGCTCTTTTCAGACCAAGGTACAACTTGAGAAGTGTACTTTGTGTTATAAAAGCCATAATAGAATGGCAGCTTTATGTGCATAAATCTGTCCTCACTGCCAACACTAGAACTTAGCCAAACAGCAACTGCAGCCACAATACCAGGAGGCCAAAGTTTTCTAAGACTAAATCTGTCACCTTGTCTCAAACAACTAGCCGCCTACAGCCCTGAATATGACCTTAAATTTGATTCTCCCATTGTACTCAACCTACAGAGAAAATTAAAGAGCGTTGACTTGTTGTATTACAGATTTGCTCCATTTTCCTTTTCATGCTCTTAACAAAGTTGTATATATTTCAATATTAAAAAAAAATAATAACCAAAACAATGACAGGTCAACAATTAACTGGCAGCAGATCTATGCAAAGCTCTGTCACAATTTACTCATTTAACAAAGAAAATTTCATTTTGATTTTATTTGAATATAAAATTTCCTCGAATTAAAACCAAATGAATACATCTTTATAGTCAAACTGAGACTCTACCAAGGCAGGCAGCATCAAGTGCTAGTTCACATAGTGAGGTCAGCACTCTTTCATCAATTTCTGCATTTGCCAGTGTGGTGTGTTTTGTTGGTTTGTTTTTTGGTGGGTTGTGTTTTTTTTTTTTGAGGGAGGTTTTTTTTTTTTTTTTTTTTTTTTAATTCAAGAGAAAAGCAAAGCCATGTGGACATCTACAGGGAAAACAGCAGGTGCCAAAATGCTGTTGGCACTGCAAAATTTGTGATTCTCCCATGACACTTCAATTTTTTTGTCAGCTTTGTTTCAGCTACATTTTTTAATGTTAATTTATTTAGTTTTGTAAAGTAGTTCTGGCTGGAAACAAATATTCTGATTTTTAATAGAAATTTAGAGCAGCCATGTCAAAGTGGAACTCCTATAAAGAAAAGCTTTTTTCTATTTTTAATCTACAACCCTAAATCTAATACATAAGCTCTTCGTGCTTCCAAGGCATAAGCTAACACAGCAGGTGTTTCATGTTCCTGGGAGATATATTAAATAGGCACATTTAAACCATTTACTACGTATATATATATATATATATATATTTTATTTGGAAGAGGAGGAGAATGTGAAATTACAGTGACCATATTATACATACACCTTTAAAAAAATAAACAATCCTCATAACCCCTGTGTGTGTGGGATGCAGAGTAATATTCTAAAGTGTGTTTAATAGAAAGAGTGAAGAAAACCCTCTACTATTAAATGAAATATTGAAATGCAAGGGCATAGCAGTCATAATTCTTAAAACAGGGACTGAAAATAATGAACAAACAAGCAATAACTAGAAAATCACCTGAAGTACTGAATTCAAAGGGCTTATTAAAAATATCAAGTGTACTTTTAAGACCTGTGCAATAACATGCATGATGATATAGCGTGCAGGGCACAAAAGACAAGCATATGCTGTGAAGGCCTGACAAACCCATGGTTGTACACCTGCAGAAAACAGCAGGTTGCTGAACACTTGGATGCATAGCTGCCCAGGAGAGGGAGCCTGAAGGCAGTTTGCAATGCACTGACGTGGGCCTGCCTTCCTTTGAAATTTTTGCCTACCTTGCAGTTTGTCAGCAGAAGACCTGAGCAGTTCAAGCATTAGTGGGACAGGCTACAACTTAAACCCAGTAAGCACATGTTTCCAAAGCAAGCCACTGGACTGCAGGATATGATTTTTCTCTTTGTTAGGTATCAGACCTCTTCCTCAGGCACTAAGACTTTTGTCCCTTAGTCTTACAGATTTGTGTTAAACACAGCAGGATGCACAGCAGAGCTCTTGGCCATTAGCTTGAAAGAAAAAAAAATATGATCTGGGAAGAAAAATACTGGATTTTTTGTTCCAGAATTAAACTGGGGGTAGATTTCCAGAGTTTATTCATGTAAATACCACTGTGCAAACAATTTAAGTTCACACTGTATTGTATGTGCTTAGACCAAGTGCTGGAAGAAGTGTATTCATCCATTCTATACCTTATGGGATGCTGATCAAACAGTAGTTGTAGATTGGACGTTAATTAATATCAAATCTTGATACATAAATCTTTTGACTGATTTGTGGCTAAGCCTTGTTCTAGATCCATGGGAGTCTCTTATAAATCCAATGGTTAGTTAGTTAACATCTTGTTTCCTCATCCCACTAGTCTACTGCCAATTCTATTTGCCAAGCAGAGAACCAATCATGGTGAGTCACAATTTACAATGAAAAGAGTGTGGTTTTCCAGAGACTTCAATGACTACAAGCCAAATCCCTCAGCAGACTTTGTGATATTACAAGTGCAAACCCAACAAAGGGTAGAAAGAAATACCAGCGGATTTTTCTGGATGTAAAGGAAGCTACAAGGAGTATATGAACAGCCCAAACGACTTGGACTTTCTTTCACATAGTGGAAATATCCAAGGGGATGGTAAAAGATAGAGTTTAGCGTAACCAGTGTGAATGAAACACTTCCGTAATTTGCTTTCTGAAACCTAGGGGACTCTTCTCCCACAAATGCAGAGGAGATTTGTAACTACTTGGAAGATGTCTACTAAGCAATATATGTTTCTCTCAATCCTGTAAGACCTGAGATCCAATAAGATTCAAGGCTTAACAATATAAGCTGTCATATGTATCAACATTTTGCTGGCTTTGAGGGTTGGGGACATTATTTACATAGAATCATGTAGAACAGTTTAGTTTTGGTTGGAAGGAACCTTAAAGATCATCCAGTTCTAACACCCCTGCCACAGGCAAAGACACCTTTTACTAGACTAGGTTGCTCAAAGCTTCTTCCAACCTGGCCTTAGAACACTTCCAGGAAGTGGGCATCCACAACCTCTCTGAGCAGCTTGTTAGTGTTTCATCTGCCTCACAATGAAGAAAATCCTCCTTAAACCTAATATAGACCTAATTTCTTTCAGTTTTAAGCCATAACTCCTTGTTCTATCACTACATGGCCTTAGAAAAAAATCCCTCCCCATCTTTACCACAGACCCTTTTAGCTATTGTAAAGCTACTTTAAGGTTTAACTGGAGCCTTCTCCTTTCCAGGCTGAACAATCCCAGCTCTTTCAGCCTGATCTCATAGGAGAGGTACCCAAGCCCTCTGATTTTCTTTGTGGCCCTCCTCTGAACTTTCAAATCTTTCTTATGTTGGGGGCCCCAAATGTAGACACAATAGTCCAGCAGAGCGATGGAGTAGAATTATGTCCCTCAATCTTCTGATCACACTTCTATTCCTGCAATTCTGGATATGGATGGCTTGGGGGGTTGCAAATGTACATTGTCAGATCATGTCAAACTTATCAACCAACACTCCTAAGTCCTCCTCCTTCAGAGCTGCTCTTTGGCCCCACTTGTATTTCTGGTTGTGATCACCCCAACACATGCACAGAACCTTCTCCACTGATAATTTTTTTATATAAAACATAGTTATTCAAGACCATTTGGATGAAACAAAAGTGAGAAGTTAGTTGTGGGTGTTGGATTAGATATGGTGAAGTAAAGTATGGGTTATAATTCAATACACGTAGTGGGTTTCAAATGATCTCTAAAGAAGCTCAGAGGAAAACTCATAGAAATGTTTGGATATTGGTTTGCTTTATATTCATGTTCATACAGAGAAACCAAGGAGCATACATAACAAGAACTTGGTGTTTCTCCAGCTATCTAAAACAGTATTTCTTTTTAAGTATTTCCATGTGTTTATGAAGCTGAAATCTTTTCATGCAAACAGCCACAATATATTCCCTCTTTGAAGTGATTAGGGACAGTGAATAAAGAAACCCACCAGAACAATAGCATTGAGAATCTGACCATAGAATATTTTAGGAAACAGACATATATCTTTAGGGTGGTTAGCTAGAGGGGAAGTATTGCAGAGCAGACACAGCAGTGGCATGTCATGGGAGAAATGAGAATATATCACATCTCAGGTCAATAGAAGCTTGATTCAATGTCTAGTCTTCATGAAACAATTTTAACTCACAGTTAAAATTACTAAAATGTCAACCTGACTTACAATGACTTGAACACATTCTTTGACAACCTCTATGGAAGGAGACACTCTGACTGACTTGAATTCTTTCATTCTTTTTGAAGCCCCATAACATACCACATCTAGTGCGTGACTTGGACTTCACCAGATCCTAAACTAATTCTATTTTGTTTTCCTACTTCTGGCAATTTCACAGAAGCAGAACTGCAATAGAAACATCACAGATGATATTCTGGTGTTATAGATCAGGATACCTCCATATGCCTCAAGAGAGCTAAGTCAACTGACACAAATGGGGTACATTCATTTCTGCCCTGCAAAACAGATCAGAGATGACACGTATTTAATTCACCATCCTGATTTGTAGATCTACCTCCACTGCTTCCAACAGCACTCTTGGTGAAGTAAGGGTTTTGAGCACTCTTGGTGAAGTAAGGGTTTTGAGAGTCACGGTTAGTTACAGATCAAGAATCCCAAAGCCTCCCTGCTTAGAAGGAGCAACAAGAAAATCCATGGACACAATGCTGAACTGTAGAGAGTAATAAAGCCTCAGCTGGTTACATGGGAGATGGATGTTCCCATTCAAATGTTGATGATGGTTCCATTCTGTAAGATGTCAGTGAAGTATTTGAGTGCTTGTGACTTCATGAACAAAGGACAACAGAATTTCTCATCTACTAATACACTTTGTGTTAAACAATAAAAGTCAATTTGCCTCTAAGTCTTTACTGCAATGTGGTTCTTTGTGCACAGATGTATCAGGTACCTTGAGAAGTGGAACTTCAGTTATCATTTTTGAAGGAATCAGCTAAGAAAAAAAGGGAAATGCTGCTTTCAAGGTTAGAAAAAAAAATATCTTTGATATTATTCCCAAGGGATCAATGGAGCTATTGCAAGGGTGAATTTGACTTAGTTTAGCCAATACTTTGCCTAAAACTTAATTTCCTTCATCTAATCCCCTAACTAGGATTTATTCCTGTATGCAAAGTTGTCTCATTTGTGCAAATATCAAGATAGAGTTTCAATTTTGTAAGTCTCAATACTTTGTATTGGCATTGTGTCTGACTAGTTCACTGCAAGATGCGACCATAAATTGCATGCAGATATAAATCTGAAAGCAAAAACTGAATGAACGATTGAAGCAGGAAAAATATTGCTCTGACATCGTAGCTCTGTATGTAAATGGCGGTCATGACTTAGCTTTACAACCAGCAACAGAACAAGGGGACACAGTCTCAAGTTGTGCCGGGGGAAGTACAGGCTGGATGTTAGGAGGAAGTTCTTGCCAGAGAGAGTGATTTGCCATTGGAATGGGCTGCCCAGGGAGGTGGCGGAGCCACTGTCCCTGGAGGTGTTCAAGAAAAGCCTGGATGAGGCATTTAGTGCCATGGTCTAGATAACTGGATAGGGCTGGGTGCTAGGTTGTACTGGATGATCTTGGAGGTCTCTTCCAACCTGGTTGATTCTATGATTCTAATAAAAAGGTTTTACCAGAAAATGAGTGATTTTCATACACTTCCATGTTAGGGTTTGGAATTATTGATATTTGAACATTTTTTTAATGAAAAAAATCTAATTTTTTCTCAAGTTCAAGTTTCCATTTCAAAATTTACATTTTCTGCAGCTATCCAGCCACCCCATAAACACTTTAAGAAGTTTGGGGGTTGTTTGTTTTTTTTTTCCCCAAGGAAACATTACAGAAGTGTCAGAAAAAACAAAACAAAACAAAACAAAACAATTCTTTCATTTATCCAACTGGATCTCCAAAATGAAATTCTAAATATATTGGCTTAAAATTCTTGACCAAGTTTGGAGCAGAAAGTTCTCTAAAACCTTACAAATTCTCACTGGAAAAGAAACATATTATTTATTATTATTATTTCAGCCTGATCTTGGACTGCAGAATTCTTGCTACTGATAGTATCCAGAACTCTAAGATGTTTCACCCTAACTCCACCTTTCCATCTTGCCCTAACAAAGCTTATTTGAGCAGAGCACCTGAGTGCCTTTGGACAATCACTGCTCATTATCACTGGGTTGGTGGTAACCAGCACATTGTCTCTCACTTCAGCTTCTATGCAAATTTCTCTATATTCAAAGATAACAGGTCAAAAATGACTGAGTAACTTCATCCAGGTGATGGCCAAACATTGGATGATGCATTGGCAATGTGATATCTCTAACCTGATTGAATCATATCTGCATGAACCTATGATAACTCATAGGCTGGGAAGAGATGGGGAACCAAGGAGCTATGATTGGTATGGCTGTAGTACTAATATCCAAAAGGCAAAGCAGTTCAGAAATGATGATGGAGTGGTATTGAGGTCTTCCCAGGAAAATGTTAAACCTAACGACAGAGCAGGAGAAAGGCTGTGTGTGCTCACTGGAAGAGAAGAGCCTCAAAATCAGACCCAGAACCAGGTCATTCTGTCACTAAAAATGCCAGAAACTTCCAGATTCATCTCTATGATGCTGCTGTAGATTTCTGCATTCATGGAGCATATTTGGTCCTTTACTATAAGAATGGATTAACTCATCTTTCTCACTTGCTGCTACTGATCTCAGGCCTGAAAAGTTCATTCTCAAGAGAGGTGGAAACAGTGTCAACCACTGTTAATTCTCTTAAACTGTTTATTCCCTTAGGCAAACACATCAACTAGCACACCTGCAGAAAGTGAATAAGGAATAGAAGGGACCAGAAGAGACTTGGCAGGGACAATTCCTGAAGCCACAGCTGTGCCTACTGTAATTAGAATATGCCCAGTGTGTAATGGCACATTAGACAGGCATTGATCTCAGCCAGTTTATGAGGTCTGTTACAGAACTGAATCACTTGCTGCTGAAACCCACGGAGCATTAAATGCTTCCTAAGGTAATTCATTTTCAAATTATCTTCCAATTGTGACTGATGACTTCACTGTGAATGAGTTTACCTAACTGCTAACACTCACCAAGAGAAGAGAAATTGATCTTTTTATCTCTTTCTTAGTCTTATTTTTTCTCATTTTTAAATATTCCTCACAGCTTCTTTTCACACAGTTCCAACTGGGAAGATAGGCTTTACAAAAAGACTAAGACCACTTAATTGTCCACTCATATTCAGGAGACAAGATGGGTAAAAGAAAATCAATGACTGAAAGAGCCTCACTGACAGGAGAGGCGTGAATGTGCATGCATTTGTTGAGCAGCTTTCCTAAATCATTACTTAGCATATACATAGAAATGAGATAGAGATTTCTGCAAAAATAAACTCTGCTCTTGATCACTACTTTAGGCAGTTCATTCCCTGGCTTACCATTTTAAAGACAAATTTTAACAAGAGAACGGGCACAAGAGCTCTTGGAAAGTGAGAATTTTGATGTCCATGTAACTGTCAAAAGTGAATAGCAGGAGAAATCACAGGTTGAGTCATAAATCTGTTCTAAATGAAATGAGTAAAGGTTTTTTGTTAGTTTGCTTTCTTTTCTCTATCTTTTTCTCTAATTTCAAAGGAATTCTATAGGTAGAGATGACAGTACATCAAGAATACCTTATAAAAGCATAATTTATACTAAAGAACAGAAAAGACAAAATAAAATGAAAATTTCCCCCCCCCCCCCCCATTTAAAAAAAAAAAAAATCAAATAACAAAGACCTTTCCTTTCCTGGGACAGAAAAGTCAGACGCCTCTTCAGAGCTAAGTGACCCATTTGTACGTAGTATATATTCTACATGGTAGGATAAAGTGTGTAGCATTGTACAATACAAATAGGCTCTAAGCACCATGGAAACTTCTCTAAATTTCTATTATTGGATTATGAATCATATAAAAATAAAAAATTATACCAAAAAGATGAAGCTGAGGGGGAAGGGCACTTAACACTGATTCAGTAAAAGAAGTTTTGCAGACCTATCCAAGCTGTTCCTTAAAGCAGTCAGCATAAAATTAAGTAACTATTAAGTTTATCCTACATTGACTCAAATTAGAAGCCAGTGAGAAAGAGACCTCTGTGCAGTTGAGTAAAAGGCAGTCCAAATTTCCATTCTGCTGTGTCAGCTGGCTCAGAAACAAATCTGCATTTCCTACTGGAGAGATACAGATGTAGTTTTTTAATAATAAAATAACTGATATGTCTCTAAATATGATTATCATAACCACATATAACTTGTTGTACAACTATACTCAGCTCCTTAGGTAGGGCAGAAAGCCAGAAAATGTGGTGAACATATCCTCTTCCTCAACCCCTTGACCTACTAGTGTGATGTTTATCTTCATGCTGACATTCCTAAAAATCTATATTTCCCCATTGAATAAAGCTACCATATATTGAGAACAGAGTAACAACTAATGCTCTTCTGGCATTTTAGAGACATTTTTTCCTTTGCATAAATTGCCTTGCCTTTGTTTTCTTTCTGTATACCTCTGTCTTTGTTGAGTCCACATTTTATTTGTGACTCTTATTTACATGGTAAAGGTCTCAAGGAAACATTGTGGCTTGTGGTTTCTAATGCCAGTTTTACTATGTCCCCAAAGTTTAGATGTGAATGACAGGTCGACCTTTGAAGTACAGTTCTCCTGGGACATACCTGAGATGTCCTATTAGAGTAAGGTTTGTCTTCAAGAGAGGAGGAATGTTCAGATAGACTGATTGGCCTCTGACTAGGCTAAAAGTATATCTTTCCTTCTCAGCCCTCATTCCTAGCATAGGAATGCAGACAAAAGGAAACACAATAGAGAGATAAATCTAGCAGATTCTTCCAAACAACTCATACTTTATAGTTTAAAACATAAATTGAAACACACATTTCTTCCTTTGGTTAGTGAATCCACTTTCAGCTGTTCTTAATATACCACTGAAATGTGCTATGCTATTCTGAATAGTAGATGGATTGATTCCCTCCACCATGGTTTTGGTTTTGGGTTTTTTTTTGTGGTTTGGTTGGTATTGTTTGTTTGTTTTCTTCTTTTCCTTTCCCCCATGGGGGAAATGTTCTACTAGAGCTCTAAAGTAATGGGATGAGGTACAGATTATTTTCTTTAGAGTTCTATAATCAGTATTAACATGCAACTCAGATTCCAAAATCTTTGAAACCCCACTGAAATAAGTAGAAGTGTTGGGAGGAGCAGAGTTGCACCCATGATCTCTGAGACATTTTTAATATTTTTAAGTGTTGCTTTTGGTATTAAAGTCTTTTGAAGTAGTGTCTGTTTTTCTATGATATCTAGAGACAAATCCTATATTTGTTTTTTAAAGTAGGAGTTCTCCTTCAGTGAGTCTCTTAATATTAAAGAAGTTAATTGAATTAAGCAATTATGAAATATATTAGAGACCAAACCCATGAAACCAAATTCATTTGTTATTAAGAATGCTTGATGGTGGTGTAATGTTCCCATCTCATTTCAAAGAGCATTTCAAAATGAGATTTAGTCAATATTCCTGTAAATTTAACTTTCAGAGATGACCTTCAACAAAATAACAAAGTGGTAGAGAAATTCCTATCAAGAAGTAGGAGGATACCATCAAAATACACTGATTACTTGTAATTGCTTTTCAACAAGCATCAGTGACTGTGATTGTACACAAGATAGTGATCCAGAACATTAAAATCAACTTTTACAATCTCTCAAATTCTACAACCCCAAATCCCAAAGTTGTAGCCCAGAGGAGACCTAAACTGAAGAGGAGAAAGCAGTGCTCAGCTGGGGAAAAAAAAAAAAAGTGACAATGCAAGGGAAGACAGCAAAACCACAGGACTCCTGAATTAATCTCTGCAGGATCACACTAGTTCAGAGACAGTTGCACAATATTTTTTTCTGTTTTAAAGATTATACAGGAAGGATGTGGTTGATTTTGCAAATATCCATTTGAGAGCCAGTAAACTGATGCAAAGATAAGAAATTAAATAGAAGAGGGAAATCACTAACTTCATTTTATTGCTACAGATAATTGTAGCATTTAACTTTTTCTGTACACAGTCTGCTAAAGCTAGCATGATTCTCAAGAGTTTTCTGCTTGCTAACCAGACTAAATCATTCTTTGCATTACATTATATATATATATATGGCTGTTCTTCTTTAGATTCATATATCTGTTGGTTTATCAAGCCTCTGCATGGAAGAAAAAAATACTTTAGATACCCACTGTGTGAGGACTGTTAGACACTTGGTAGTACTTTGGAACCAGAATATAAAGCAACAAAATTTGCAGCAGAAAAGGAAGGACTGTCAGAAACAGGAGTGTGTCTCTTTACTGTAACAAACATTAATTTGCCAGCATTTTTTATAAACCCCAGGTTGGGCAACTGAAACTATGAATTTAGTGCAAGAATATTTTCCTTCTAGAGACAATGTGAATGTAACTCATTTATAAAGCTAAACTTCACTAAAAGGTATCAGCCTGTCAGTGAATACAACAGTCATGATGGTATGGTGGTATGCTGGACAGTGACTGTTCCTTCTCACAGACTCAGTACTGTCAAAAATAATGTCCCCCCCCAACTTCCTCTGTACTTTAGGGAAGAAAGTTAGGAAACTGGACATTAAAGGAGAACTAAAAATGCTACTTTCTTTCATACAAAGTATTTGCATTAAAAGGACTCAGTTTTAATCATCTAGACAAAACCCACTCAAAAAAATAACAACCCCAAAAAAACCCAACCAAAAACCAAAACAAAACCCATCACAAGCAACGAATACCTTTTCACTTTTCAATCACTGTAAATGGTACAAATGTCAACACAAATTATGCTAACTATGGACATAAATCATGCTTTGAAGTTCTCCCATACTGATGTGAAATTAAAATCAGACCTGTTGTCATTCCTGTATAAACTGCCCATTAGAACAAGAAATATGTTTGCTATGAATTTCAAAGCTAGGGTCATATCTCAGAGATTCTGCAGAATAGCTGTCAAGTTTCTTCCTATTAGACATATCTGACTATTGATACATTTCATAGTTGAGTCACAATTCTTTATTTTTCTGGAGTACAGTCTTGCCAAGAAAAACAAAATAACTGCCTGGAATGTGGATTTTCTATTCTAACATTTGTAAAACGATAACTTATCCACTGCAGGTTTGTAGGACAATAATACTATGCATGACCAAAAAAGTGCAACTGCTGCTTAAAACTACTTGAAAGCAATTAGAATTCTTTGACAGAAATTAAAATGAAAGTTCTTGAAATTGAATGTAGTATTCTACTAAGCACAGCAATTGTGCTTAGCAATTACAAGTAGTAATTCTACTATTGAAATTGAATGTAGTATTCTACTAAGCACAGCAGAAACCATTGAGGGTGAAATATATATACATATATATATATATATATTTCATGAACTATCCCAAACATACCAAAAAGATCTGCATACAAGAGAACAGAAGGAGAAACATAGTATCTACAAGGCTGCTGTCATGACTGACGTTTTAATTGTCTCACAAGTGTATGGGGACTACAGTATGTTTGGACTTAATTTCCACATGTACAGTAAAGCCATTACAACTAGACTCTTCTACATCTGGGAATTAGTTTATAACATTGCAACTGTTGCTCATCTGGTCTGCTGTCTTTGTCATGAACATGAACCTTGACAGAGAAACTGTGGTTGGATAAAATAGCTAACAGATATTAATATAGTCCCCTTAGGTATACTAGTTGAGAACATACCTCTTTAAACAGAGAGAAGACCAAACCACAGTGTTTAGAACTAGAGCTAAATAAAATTGGGATTGCAGATTTTGAGTGCTGATTTGAGTGCTGGGACAGGAAAGGCAGAGTGCGTGAAAGGTATGCGATGTACAATAGCACATACCAACAACAAGTGTCGAAACCTATCTTACAAAGATTGCTGTTCAGCTACAGCTTTCAGGGCACATATACAGAGCAAAGGCCATCTGCGGTGCAGCTGGTTGTGGCTTCATCAGTGAAGTCCCTTTTCTATCCAAGATTCATCAGAATATTTTTTTTCCCCTCTCTTTTTTTCTCCTCCCACTGAAAAGTGATAATATTCAAGGACATCTTTATTTGAAACTTTTCTTGGATAGATCCATCACATAATATCCCAAAGAGATTTTTTCCTAAGGTTCTTTTCCAACCTGAATGTTTCCGTGATTCTGTGAATTCATATGTATTATGGTCCAGTGAAGATAATTTATAGATGTGTGGACAGCAAATAAGACAAACTGTCTCTCCAAGGATACAGAGCACACAAAACAACATCCTTGGAGACACTTCACAAAAACGGATTCACCCCACCCCATCTTGAAGGATTGTCATAAACCAAAACAGAATGAGATTTGAACTGCAGTCCCACATCCCTCCATAGAAATTGTGTTCTTTTATTACTATCAAGCAATCTGGATCCTGACTCAGTATTTAAGTATATGCACAAACTTAAATAGTTGCAATAAAAGCAATGAAATGCCTGATTTTATGCCAGGATTTATTAAAAAGGATTTTTTTTTTAAGCATAGGTGTTCTTTATGAGCTAATTTAAATCATTCATGTATGAGTGTTGCTGGGAAAATGCAGAGGTAGGGATTTGGACGTTTGGTGCCTTTTTTTTCTTTCTCCTGTCACGTTTTGCCTTTACACAATTTCATTTAGCATGATGAAGAAAATAAGACAAATCTCCAAACCCTGAAATCTTTTAGAAACCAGTTTTCCAGCCAGCCCTCATCCACATGGAACCAAATGCTTTTGTCATGTTATTAATTCAGTCTCCACAAGAAGTTGTGGTCCTCCATCTAGAAGGAGGGCTCTGCTATGAAACGCAGTGCCAGAAAATCTGACAAGTGCCCTCCCTTTCTGGAGAAAGCAGAAAGCAGACTCTGTGGGTTGTGGGGGATGGTTTGCATAGCACTTATATTTCTTTGTGGTATGGTTTGAAGGGCAGAAAGTTGGAGCATTTCAACAGCCCTTCTCCGTGGCCTGCAGTTTATACAGGACATGGAGAAACCTAATAAAAAACAAAACACCAAAAAAACCCAAACCCAAACCCCAACCCACAAACAATACACAGTACTCTCACTTTCTTGTCTTTTGTAACATCTTGTAACAAGGTCCAGCAGCACATTCTAGTAGATTGTGTGTTACAGACAGCATCTGGGAAGACATACAAGGTAGATTTTGGCAGTACGATAAAGCCAAATATTTAATGAGAATGAGAGCTTAGTTTCAGATGTTGCTTTAAACCACACTGTATGAAATATGTGACTTTCTGGTTTTGTTATTTTTATCTCCCACCTCCATTCTAAAATATCTGAAAAATATTTTAACACTTCTTTCACTTTCCAGGCAAATATATTAACAGTCATATTGACTACCGTGTACACCAGCATCTTGGGAAGATGATTGAAACACTAATAAATTTGAAACAGTTTTCAATTAGTACACAGGAAATTTACTTTGTGAGCCATGACTTGTTTTATTAGTGCCCTGGGGGGCAATTTAGATTGGAAAAATCAGGACATCATTGTTTGCCAAAAAAGGAAAACAGATACTTAGCTTTCATCTATGGTCTGGCATATAGCTGTGAAAATGGGACTAAAATGGTACTGGGTATCAAAAAATATTTATACACTGGGGTCAGTCATAGTTTCACACTGTTGGACATGACATTCATCCCATCCTAAAGTGTGTAGTAGCTTGGAAGTTTGCCACTTGCTAACATAGTGCTTTGACTTTTAAATGAATTAGAAGTACATCTTTTGTGCTACATTTTTAATAGGTACAGTTAAAATATAGGAAGAATTACTCAAAGAAGCAGGAACCCCTTTAAAATTTGTCAGACCTGTGCACTTCAGTCACCTTGTGTTTTCTGTTGGGTTACCTCATATATCCCATTCTCTATTTTTCTCCTCTGCTATTGCTCATGTTCTCAGTTAGCCAAAAATAAAACCCCAACCAAACAATCCCCCCAAAAAAACTAGAAAAGCATAGGCAGAGAGAACAAGATATAGAGAAAGGCTCCTGCCAATGCATAATTCCTTCTGAAAATATGAATAGCAAGACCAGCTTATGACTGCAGAATTTCTTCTTTTAAGTGTATTCTGGCCAGCAAGGTGAAGGAGAAGATACACTTGAGGGAACAACTGTTATTGTGTCTCTGCATGATGTGCACAAGCATCAAGTATGAGAGTGTTCCTTGTGTGTTAACCTGCCTTGACCTCATCTACCTGAATAAGGGTCTATAATTTTTCAATAATCTTTAATCATAGCTATGTCAGTGTCTTTCACACTTCAGCAAGCTCCTTCAAATGATGCCAAACTCCATTAGACTGTGCATCACTGAACCATGCTTAAACACTAAATTACCACAACTCTTTCTTGGTCATGCAAGGGGTAGAGAAATATCCCATCTCATCCTTTTTCTTCCCACTGTGAATATAACTCCAGAGAGAAACCACTGGAATACAAGGTGACCCTAGTGCACCTTTCTCCATATGCAGCAACTGATACATAGATTGAGAAACAAAATTCTCCAAGAAAAGAGAAGTGCTTTGGTCTTTTTACCAGAGTATATACTGGGAAGATATGAGTCCAAGCAAGTATTCAAACTGTTTAGCATTAAGTTTCATCTGTACAATGAGCAGATTGTTATTAGATAAAAGATGCTGCTCCAGAAATTAATTCAGGGCAGCAGAACAAAGCTAGTACTCAAAGCCTAACTTTGTGAGAAGAATCTCTATGAAAAGTGATCATAATTACTGCAAGGTACCCACAAATTAAATTACTTCACAGTCACAATTCCTACAAAAAAAAAAAAAAAAAAGAGAGAGAATTGTTAAAAAATACTGGGCCATTCAGTAATGAATCTTCAGACCGAGTCTTTGTGAAGGTATTAAAAAGCCTTGAGGCATTTCTCCGTCATCTGAATTTTTTAACCTTCAAAATTTGTGCTTTTCAACTCAGTTATGAAACATCTGAGCTCTTACACCTGAAACTATTTCAGACATCCAGAAACCAGTCAAGAGAATAACCTGCAAGAGTGAACTCTTCTAATGTTGCTTCCTTCAGAACAAAGACACGACCAGGTGTGAAAATAGCACATACAGTTCAGTGCTGTAGTATACTTACAGTCCTATCAAGGTGTGAAAATAGCATATACAGCTCAGTGCTGTAGTACACTTACAGTCCTATCGCACATTCAGCGTTCTGGCCATGACCGATCCCGAAGCAGAAACACCATAACCTTGACTGCCAGCTCCCCAGATGGGAAGGATCCTGGCATCCTCATCCACCAGAATTTCCCAAGTAAAAGCAAAATGCACAGTGTCCTAATGAGCAAGGTCATACCTCAAAAATGCCATTGTCAGGACACATATCAAAGACCAAAACCATAGGGCACATCACATGCTGCACCTATGTCTTATTATAAGCATGGCATGTATCTGTCTCCATCAAAGCAGCCCTGTCTTTATGGACTTCTAGCTGAGGTTTTAACAAAAAAAATAATAAAAACTAACATTCTAATCCTTTACATAAACTTCAGAGTACTAGGTAAGATCTTTAAACAACATGATACTTCCACACAGAGTTCTCCATCACTGGGAAACAAACAGGACCAAACAGTAAACTTCAACTTATTCAAATACGTTTTGAAAGAAAGAAAGAAAAAGAAAAAAAGAAGGAAAAAGAACTCACCTCACACAGCCACAAGTATTTAATGGTCAAAATAAAGTTATCCAGTTTGATTGATATCTCTTGATACTCCTAAAGGAAAATATTTTTATGTTTGAGAAATAACTTGTTTACAGAAAAACAAAGCCAACAAAAACCAAAAACCAACCAACCAAAAACCAGAAAAAAAGACCACACAAAAACCCCTCAAAACCATAACAACTAAAAAACCCCAAACCAGATAAAAAATTATCTATATTTTTTTAAAAGGTAAATAGAAACATAATCACCACAACATTGCTTTCAAGCATCCAAAGCCTTGACTATATAACCGGATACATTCTAAATTCAATATGATGTGGGAAAGAACATGGCAGAGTACTTATGATGGAACACAGTTGTATTGCTCTTGTATTAAATATAAACCTTTTGGCTATAATGAAGTTGAGCCATCTTGGTTTGCAATTGTGATTCATTAGGATTGCCTGGTGAATAGGAAAAAAAACCCTACCAATTCCTCCAACCCTCCCCCAATCCCGAAATGCATAAAGGCAAACCTATGACATTGAACCAAATTAGTTTCACTTTTTGAAACCTTACAGTATGATTTTATTTTATCCCCCTCATTTAATCTTGCTTAGGAAAACAGGAAGGAGGGAATATTGATTTGAAGAGAGGACATGCAGTTTTGCAGTGCTGTAAGATTAACTGCACAGTTATGGAGCATCATTTAAATAACCCTAAAAATAAAAGGCGGCAAGGAAGAGTAGATGACAGGGAGACCAATCTTACATTAGCCACAATGTAGTGTAGTCCTGCACCACATCCTGGTCTCCAAGCTGGTGACACATGGGTTTGATGGGTGGACCACTAGACGAATAAAGAACTGGCTTGATGGTTGCACCCAAAGAGTGGCTGTCAATGGCTCCATGTCCAAGTGGAGGCCAGTGACAAACAGACTCCTTCAGGATTCATTCCTAGAACCAGTCTTGTTCAACATCTTTGTTGATGCCGTGGATAGAGGCATTGAGTGCACGCTCAGCAAGTTTGCTGATGACACCAAGCTGTGTGGTGCAGTAGACACGCAGGAGGGAAGGGATGCCATCCAGAGGGACCTGGACAGGCTGGAGAGGTGGGCACAAGCCAACATCATGGGGTTCAAGAAGAGCAAGTGCAAGGTCCTGCATCTGGGTTGAGGCAATCCCAAGCAAAAATCCAGGCTGGGCAGTGACTGTATGGAGAGCAACCCTGAGGAGAGGGACCTAGGGGTGCTGGTGGATGAGAAGCTCAACATGAGCCAGCAGTGTGCACTTGCAACCCAGAGGGCCAACCAGATCCTGGGCTGCATCAGGAGAGGCGTGGCCAGCAGGTCAAGGGAAGTGATTCTCCCCCTCTACTCCAATCTGGTGAGACCCCACCTGGAGTACTGTATCCAGTTCTGGAGCCTCTATTACAAGAGGGATATGCACATGCTGAGGCATGTCCAGAGTAGGGCCATGAGGATGATCAGAGGGCTGGAGCACCTCTGCTATGAGGACAGACTGAAAGAGTTGGGGCCGTTCAGTCTGGAGAAGTGGAGGCTCCCAGGTGACCTTATTGTGGCCTTTCAGTATCTGAAGGGGACCTACAGAAAAGCTGGGTTAGGCTATATGGTAGTGACAGGACTAAGGGGAATGGAGGGATGCTGGAGATGGGTAGGTTCAGACTGGATGTGAGGAGGAAGTTCTTCACCATGAGAGTGGTGAGAGCCTGGAATGGGTTGCCCAAGGAGGTGGTTGAGGCCCCATCCCTGGAGATGTTTAAGGCCAGGCTGGTTGAGGCTGTGGCCAGCCTGATCTAGGGTGGGGTGTCCCCGCTGACGGCAGGGGGGTTGGAACTGGCTGATCCTTGTGTTCCCTTCCAACCCTGACTGATTCTATGATTTCTATGATTCTATGCTGTAATGCCTAGTTCCTAGGCAAAGGCCACATGACAAAGCTATTGTGCACTTTTTGGACTTATAGATCTACTCAGATACATGTGTGAGCACCCACAAAGGCTAACTCCAGATAAGGCAAGCTGACAAGAAAGCCAAGTTCGTATCAGAATAGCGCATAACACATAACTTTAAACTTCAGCTATATAAGAGCTTCACTCTCTTCACTGTAATTCACCTTCCTACGCAACCCTAAGACTATATGAAACCCTCTTTCTCCATCCAGTCTATGCTTTCTTTTTCTTCTATTTTCTTTCTTTTTTTTTTTTTTTTTCTTTTCCCCTAAGATACATAAAAGAAACTTAGTGAAAAATACTGAAGGCTTTCTACAACTCAGTAATTGGAAATTTGCTTACATAAATGGACCTTCCAAGCACTGAAACATGACTTCTGCTGGCAATACGACAAATGGTCAACTGCCTGATGCCTACCAGGAACATGAACACCTTGGGTTGCAGTTTTCTGCTCTAGAACCCTGTATCAAGAGATGTTAAAGAGTGACTGTGCTATTATATAATAAAGATATAAAAAGAATAAAGATACTTTTTAATATTATCTGTATGAAATTTGTCCATGAAAGATCAATTCCAAATGGAATCAAATCTTATTTTATCTACTGTTGCTTCATTGCACTGAACATTTCAAATTCAAAGTTTCTGTTTGTAACATGTGAATTGTGCTGGTTAATTCTTTAGCATTTCTGACTGCAGATGCTGAGGGATCCTTCAGATTTGGAGGATACATTGCGTGTTTTAATATGTTCTTACACAATCCTTTGGCAAATAAGTTACTAACATTCTCACGCAAACTTATGCAAAGTTTTCCTTGTTACATGTGAAGATAGATAAAAAAAAAAAAGTTTCTATATTTGGATCATGACTTACAGTTTCACTAAGTGTTTTCTGAATGCAATTGAAAAAGAAGGAGCTATGTTCAAAATTCTCTTGAACTATGGAAGAAGCGAATGAGGTTACAAGATACTTTTCCTGTATAAATGTGTTACAAGAATTTTGCTGAAGAACAGTCTAGCCTTTAGTTTTAAAGAGATGGCAGAAAAGACAACTCCTCATCCAAAGGAAGAAACCAGTCTTATGAACTTGCCACATCAACTGCCAAAGAGAAGCCATCATGCACAATTATGGCAATTAGAAAAAAATGTTTTAATATCTCAAAAACACAAAGGTTGATGTTCTGTAACCTAAACTGTCAAGGATTTAAATTACTATATGTGCTAAAAGGAGCAAAGTTCATAAGCCTTTCTTTTTAATTTTTTTTTTTTTTTAAGCCATACAATAGCTGCTGATTTATTCCCCATGAGTTCTCTTACTGTATTTCTCTACTGTGTTTTTTTTTTCAGGCTTAATACAAATTTCAGATTTTACTCTGCCTTGTGTTAAAACCTGAAAAAAAGGAAATGGAAAACAACTCAATGAGTTATAGAAGCAAGAGCCAAATTTCCTGCAAACCCATCAAGTACCTGATCTGCAGAGGCTAACACATACAATTTTAAAAGTAAAATGAGAAAGAATTAAAAAAAGGACACCTCTAAGGATTTTTGCATTTTATATTTTCGTCATCTGTTTCTAACAAATTATTTGGGGTGACCTCATTGCTGTCTACAACTACCTGAAGGGAGGTTGTAGCCAGGTGGGGGTTGGTCTCTTCTCCCAGGCAACCAGCAACAGAACAAGGGGACACAGACTCAAGTTGTGCCAGAGGAGGTCTAGGCTGGATGTTAGGAGGAAGTTCTTGCCAGAGAGAGTGATTGGCATTGGAATGGGCTGCCCAGGGAGGTGGTGGAGTCACTGTCCCTGGAGGTGTTCAGGAAAAGCCTGGATGAGGCACTTAGTGCCATGGTCTAGTTGACTGGATAGGGCTGGGTGCTAGGTTGGACTGGATGCTCTTGGAGGTCTCTTCCAACCTGGTTGATTCTATTCTATTCTATTCTATTCTATTCTATTCTATTCTATTCGGGAAGGCAACTGAGAGTATCTGAAGAGTCTTAAACAGGTTTAACATTCCATTTATCCTACAGCTTTATTAATTGCCATGGCAGCTCTGTGAACATCCTGCTAATCTAGTCCTCTCTGGATATAAATATATACACACATAAAAAAAAAAACAGCAGCAAAGATAAAAGTGTTTTTAAAACACTTTAAAGTTTCTCTATTTCCTGGGATGCATATGTACATAAATATACTATTAAACACACAACAGCCAAAGAAAGCATATTCTCAATTATAGTAGAACATTATTATTGTGATGCTTTTGTTAAAGTTCTATCAGCACTTTCTAGAGATACAGTGATAGCTGTGTTTTTAAAGTTTTGTCATCTAGACAGCAAAAATCATTCTCCACAATAAACTCCCCATTTAAAATTGTGTTAAAGAGACTATTCTTTTAAATTGTAGATGTGAAAAAAGTCCAGAGTTTATCTCTAAACCACAAGCTCATAGAATAGATGATTTATCATTAATTTGTTTCTGTTTTTCCAACATCAAGGAAAACACATAGACACACACAAAAATAATGCCAGGCTTTCTTAAGATTCTCAAGAGGGACATCACAAGTTTAAGTACCCAGTATTATTCATCTCATCTGGAATTCCTATTACAGGTGCCTGTATTTCTTTCTTATGCATATGAAGCCCAAATCCAAATCTTCTGCTTCTAAACACAATGAGTACCGTTTATTTTAAACATCTTCACTAGTCCAGGTCTCCTTGCAAGGAAGGATTGAAAACATTCTCTTTCAGAAACTTTCCTCCAGCAAATATTTCATGACTCAGGGTGATGTAAAGACCAACTCACCCACATGTACTTACACGGATGAAGAAAAACTAATCTTTGCTAAAACTAGACAGTTTGTAGGATCCTCACTTCTCTTTCCCACTACTTCAGGACTAGTCACAGAAGTCAAACTCCCTCCTGTTGATTTTTACTGCTGAGGTTTCTCAGTCATTTATAGGCAGCACTTGAGCCCGTTCCAACTGGCAGCTGAGTCCAGTCCTACCTCCCTGCTTCCTGAAGAACAGCTCTAAAATTGTAAAGGACTAGACCACCCTGTTTAATGCCCTATGATTAAAATAACAAAACAGCTAAGATGAAAATCTGCTTATTTATTATTTCTTACAAGAGAAAAAAAGGAGAGAAAGAGTAGAGAGAGACCTTTTGTAGATGTGATTAACTTGTATTCGTCTGAGAGTCCAGCTTGGAAATAAAATGTTAAATATTGAGCTTTTGCAGACAGGCAGAATTTTGATGTGAGCAGATATTTTACATACACTTATATTAGTTTTGTTTGCAGAATGCTCCACATATGAAGAGTTAGCTGGGGTAGCTATTTTGATCAGTGGATTTATGCAGACTTGAAATAAATTCAGATGAAACAACTCTTCATACTTCCACCTTCAAACCTTTTAATATTTTTTCACCCCACTCTATGCTTTATATATATTATATGCAATACATGACAGAAAGGTCTTAGTGACAGACAACACAGAGTTCCATGAACTTTCATGTTTGTTGATAACAACAAGCTATGTGATGTAGCAAACATTCTGGAGAGAAGGGATGCCTTGACAGACTTGAGAGGCAGACCTGTGTACATCTCATGAAATTTATCAATGCCAAGTGCAAGGTCCTGTACCTGCAAGAGTTGAGACTGTTCATCCCAAAGATGAGAAGGCTCACAGAGACCTTACATCAGCTTTTCAATATCTAAAAAGGATCTATAAAAGTGACAGAGATGCTTTATGAGAGTATGTATTGTCAAGACAAAGTGTTTTTAGACAAAAAAAACAACAACTAGATTTAGATAGAAGGAGAAAGTTCTGCACTGTGAGGGTGATGAGGCACTGGAACAAGCTGCCCAGAGAAATTGTGGATGCCCTCTCCTTGGAAGTGTTCCAGGCCAGATTGGATGAGGCTTTGATCAACCTGGTCTAGTTTTCCCTCCAAGCCACCTCCAAAGGTGTATGTGGCTTTTCAAAATTATATTCACAGACAATCAAAGTCTCTGCTTGTGTTTGGACAAAGTTTATGCAATATTTTCAGTTGAGTTTCATGGTGACCAGTTCTCAAAAGCCGTATTACGCATGCAACTGCACGTACATGAAATTTTAGCATCCCATCAGCACAAAAAGAGATGTAGAAATATTGACCTGTCTTCGAATTATTGGTGAAAAGGAAAGCAGAGTTGTCCTTACAAATGAAAGCCTTTCCTGGCTGGTACATATGGGGGCAAACACTTTATTCCCAATGAAAAACAGCTTTGGAAAAGTGTAGGAGAAAGCCTCATGGGTGGTCTTACAAGAAAATAAACACAGAAGTTTATGCTTGAGCTGTATTTAAAAACAATAAAATAAAAAGAAAATATTAAAAGTTGAAAAAGGCTGCTTTTGGGACCCACAGGCACAGCACACAGCCCACAGGCACAGGTTTCTGTATTTTGAGTCCAAGAAAACTTATATTCTATCCTCTTCAGACTCATGTGGGGAAATGTGCATTTCCCAAATTTGCTTCAAAGTCAATAAAAAAGTAGAGAGTTTCACTCTCTGAACTGGCTGAAGCGAGATTGCTCTGGAGGTGGAACGCAAGGGAAAGTTTCTTGTACAAGCAAAAAGAACCTAAACTGACTGTTACAAACCTTGTAATAGGCTTTTACACTTCAGCAGAGCTCTCCAAAACATTTGATCTTCTGGCATTAACGCAAGCTCAGCCTTACACTTGAACATTTTAGTACTTTGCAGAATCTGGCATTCTGTCCCCGATTCACATTTTTGAACCCTTTGCCTCTGCTCCCTGTCAGCCACACACTACATCTTTACTATGTGCTTGTAATCAGTTTCTCCTGTCTTTAAGATTTTCTGGTAGTTTTGAGACAAATAGATTCATGAATAATAGAGCTGTCTTGTCATTCTAGTGTGAATTATATTCCATTTAAGTACACAGGTAAATAATAAAATTTTGAGGAGAAGAAAAACTAGAAATCTGGAAGTGTATGTTACAGATTTTAGCAGAATAATTTCTAAAACTCTGAGGTATTTCTCTGACAGCAGAGGTAGTGAATGAATTCATCTCCCATGCCTCCTCCTCCAGCTAAACTTCCTCTAGGCCCATCTAAATGCACCACTACTACATTAACGTCATTGTATAACTTTGGCATGATTGTAGAATTAGTAATTGACTGTTCTGTTCTTGCTGATGCAAGACTTTCCCTTTCTTTATCAAGTCAGCTTTCCTGCTAATAGATGTCACAGGACATGTGATTTCCTTCCGAAAAGGATATTAAATGTGACAAATACATAAGCACAATTTGCTTCCTCCCCAAGGCAGGGATCCAGAAATTTTACGTGGGAGTCTTTTGCGTAATACTCCCTGCTAGCTTGTTTGTCAGGTTCATCCAGCACTAGCTTCATAAACTGACTTGATGAGACGTACCTTTGAAAGTGATTCATTACAACTGTAGACAAAGAACAATAGTTCTAAGTTATTAAATGAGTGTGAACTTTTTAGCTCAGTGAAATATTCTTCTGCCATGCTGTTATTCCCTGCCCTACATAAGTGCTAACTGCTGATCAGTAAAAGATATTTCAACTCACATTCATGACCTTCATCTCAAATTAAGTTAATAAAAGGATGAAGGTAATTGGAAATCACTGAGTCTTAAATGACTTAGTAATACACACTTGAAGATAAGGAAATCTTGTCACTGAGTTCTGTGCAAATGTGTTCTACCTCACGTGATTCTATATAACCCAAATAACTGGACAAAAAAACCCCAACCAAACAAACAACCAAACCAAAATCCAAAACCTAAAGCTCAATCCAATCAAACAAATTAAAAAAAAACAGAGTCTTACCTAAAATCGCAGTGCTTCAAACACATTCTATATCCAAATTAATGAAAATTAATCTAATAGTAAAGAAAATTAATCTACATGTTACATTAGCTTAATTAGATGGTCTCCATGAAATTCAAATACCAGTACTGTCTATACTGTCTGTTCTATGGCCTGTTATCTTAGTTTAAATTTTATCAAATAGATATGAAGCTGCTGCAACATTTTTCAGCCCTTATAAATGTCCTGCTCAAGACAAAGAAGCATTAAAAAAAGTAATAATAACAACAGCAGTATCTCACTGTATTTACATATACTAGTCTTTTGAATAGAAATAAAAATTACTTAGTCCTTGACTTTTTTTTTTTTTTTTCAGGAAGAAGGCTGTCTTTAGAAACAAAATAGGTTAAATCATTTCTGTGCATCAAGAAGTACTCTGAGCATCTACACAAAAAATACTGATAAGGATTTCTGTGCCTGCAAAGAAATCAGGTGTAGTAGATGTGTGATAGCACTTAGAAAGCTTAATGAAAGGTAAAATATGAAAACCAAATATGCTATGCTTCATTGTAGAGCAAAATGTCCTCTTATGAGGAGGATTGGGCTTTTTGATTTTATTTTTTTAAAGAGCAGCTTATTCTCTGATTGTGTTGTGTCGTAAATCATACAGACAGATGTATGCCTTAGTCATGCATCAAGGTTGATTACTATTTCTCTAAGTTTCTACAACACAGGCAAAAGAGTAGACTTCTTTTTATTGCAACATTTTTTCCATTTTATAGTAGAGAAAATGTAATATTGCATGCATTTTTCCTTGCTACAGCACATCTGTACAATAAAAACGATATCTACATCATACAATTTTCTACACTTATGAAGAAAAATGTAGTCATAACTGAGTCTGCTTCTTCTCTTTCTTAGAGAATATTTTTGAGGACATTCTCATTTAAGTTAAGAAAAGGGGGAAAAAAAATTGCCTATCTTGCTACCCACACTTCTATCTACTTTTTGTATAAAATTGATTGATCAGGAAAATCTGAGAGCAGGAATCAGGAAAATAAGTATTTGCCAATTTAATAATTAATCCCTGTTGAATTCCTGCAGCCATGACTCAAGGACTTTTAAATGTCAGGGCATGTCTAATGGGTTCTTTGTAACTTCATTATAGCAGACCAGACTGAACTAGAAGTAGGATTCTTCCTCAGTAGAATTCCTTATGAAAGAAAATTCTGTGGGAGGAGAATATATACATCAGGGATAGTGATCTGACCTCAGCTATTACAGCTACTCATAGTTGGCTTCAAGAAAAGATTAACATAAGGTTACTCAATATTTCTATTAGATAGAGTTCAGATTTGGCATTAGTCATGGGTATGAAATAAATTTTGACTCTGCTTTGGAATTCAGGCTCTTTTAGTTATCTGCCAGCTCCAACAAGCTTATGAAAACAAGATTATTATATCACAAAAAGGAATGACTATGTGGCTGAAAAAGAAAAGAAAAGAAAAGGAAATCAGGAGATCTAAGATTTGGCTGAGGAACTCATAGTGTAATGATCAATGTTCATCAGTGTTTGAAACTTAAAAAATTAGATTTATTTCTTTCAAAATGAAAAGCAAAGTGAATAGTTCATCATTGAAATAGCAGTCACTTCACGTAATTTCTGGAGGTGAAATGTTTGACGAATGTCTCCCTTAGACAACCTCATTACAAATGTTATGTATTATTGCCACCGTCACAAAGCTATTTTCTGGTTTTGGATTTTCCTTCCACAGGAAAGATAAAAAAGAGAACAGATGTGAATTCACCTGTGAATATGTTAGAGTTGCTTCAAATCTGGTAAAGAAAACTCTTTTCTGTACCAGTCCTAAAATGTTAAGAAGTTGGTAAAATGTGAGCCAAGGAGTGATTTTCATAACATAGTAGCTCCTGTCTCACTGACATCTTAATATAAAAAATAACTAAACACGTGGTCATTAGTGCTTATTCAATTCTTTTAGTCTGAACAGAAATGAGGCAGTTATTTCAACTGTTTGTTTGTTGTGGGTTTGTATTTATTATCCCCCCCCCAAAAAATCGAACCAAACCAAAACCAAACCCACCAAAGCCATAAAAAAAAAAAAAAAAAAATTCAAAATACCCTTTGCTAAAAGAGTCAAGATTTTTAGTTTTGTTGTTTTTTTTTTTCCCACAAGGGCACATTTTTCCACATAGCTGTGATGTTTATGTTCACTCTGACTCACACTGGAAGGAAAGGAGGTGCTAATATACATGATCAAATCAGTTCATAAATTTACTTCATTGCCTAGTCACACCATCAACACTTATTTTTCCACTGAATTTGTTTCTCATTATTTCCTCTCTTTCACCTCATTCACGGATGGTTTTAAGCCTGTATCAGTTGAAATACCTTTGTAAAAACATCCCCACTCAAAGAAGGATTGTAAAAGCAAGGTGACTTACCTTTTGACAACTCTCCCTCATAAAGGGAAAGTTTTGTGTTTATTTTGAGCAAGAAACTCCTCTGAGGCTCTTCTCTTCCCCTGCCTGTCTTATACTGTGGCTTTAACCTCTGCCATCATTTTAATTTCCTTAACCGAGGAGCATGATGTCACAACATTTTCACATTATGTTGGACACCTTTGGCTTCTGAATGTAACTACTACTTTTCTGGGTGTAGCTATGTAGATGCCAAAGGAAAATAGATCATATAAAAAGAAGGAAATGAACCACAATAGGTTCTTGGCCTATTTGTTCTTTATGTTGACGTTCTTTGAATATTAAACTCTCTGGTGTCTAACCACTAACACACAGAAGCATTTTGCTATCATCTGAAGGAATCAGAACATAAACAGCTGATTGACTTATTTCACCTTTCCGTGCTGAAACCTGTTATTGGTTGTAACACAAGAAGAACCGGTATTTCTACTGCATCTCATTCTGCTGTCTAATCTACTTCTTTCTCTGTTTAGTAGAAATTGAGTATTAAAGTCAACTGTAATACAGATCTCATGATGATGCAGAGTACATAACATCTATTTTTTTACATTCTTTGTACCAATGAATAAACTTTCCTGAATAAACTATTTTTTGTGCTGCAAAGTCACTGAAAATTGTCTGGTAAGAGGAGCTCTGCACAAAGAAACATTTTTATTGCAAGATTCATCATTGCAAGTAAGTTGGGCAATCTGGCACTTCACAGTTCTAAAAATATATTTCAAATGCTAATTTTTCTCAGCTGAGGATAAGTTGTCCCAAAAGAGGAACAACCCTTAAGAAATCAGGCTCTTGGGCTGCTATGCAAAATATCAGAGCCAAGTGATCAAGGCTGAAATCAAAGCTCTGATCAGCCCAGGAAAGTCTAACCAAGAGGCACTCTTCCTTGCTGAATGCTGCAGATGTTTATTTTCCCAGCTGGAGTTCTCTATGTCTCCCCCGAAAGCTATAGATGGGATGGCAGTTTGTCCAAACTTCTATGTTAAAAGTGCACAATCCTTACTGGCATGTTCTGGTAATGAACACACGGCTGATGACAGCCCTGTTTCAGAAAAGCTTATGCTCTGTTGCTCCCTCTCTGCCAGCACTGACGGAGACACATCTAAAGACAGTGTAATTTGTCTCTGGAAAGAAAAAGTGTCTCCATATACCTTACCCTGTAATATACAGAACTTATCCTTCATGGTTACCTATGGATTGGATGTGAATTTTGTCACAGAGTGGATGTGCCTTGTGTGGTGATGAAATCCTCACCAGTAACCTCAAAATGAAGGTCAGACAATTAGGCTTTGTGGAGCTCTATGAAACCATTTAAGTTTACTTGAGGTGCTTTGAGTCATAGGGCCTCAGAATGAGAACATCAAACCCTGCAGCAAGTGATGAAGAGCCATAACAGCAGGTGCACGTTTCACAGTTAGCTTTACAATTGAGACTGGGCTGTCATTAGTAAGTGCAGGCAGTTGTTATGCAGAGAACTTGTTTGTGCCAGGAATGACTACATTTTAAGTATAATGGAAGAAGCAAGTATCACTACCAAATATCTGCCTGTTGCATCACTAGTATTTTTATTGCTTTAGCTTTTGACTAGAGTTTTTATTGCTTTAGCTCATGATCAAGTAGGAAGTTTGTTGGTCTGTCACTTCGAAATAAAACTCAGGGAATCTAAATTTTACAGAACTATTTGAACGTCATGGCCTCTTATTTTGTTGGATATTCACAGCTTATGACCTAAAATATAGAGGATGGGTATGGTTAAACACCCTACTCCCACTCAGGCATTCCTAAAATGTATGTTCATGTGCAGCTCCTCCAAAGTCCCTCTAGATTTGTATCACTGCAACTATGCTATGCCAGCTCTACAAGCTGAGAGCAAGGGTCCTGCTCACACTCAGTTGCACATCCACTAAGATGTAAAGGAGAGGAGGACAGTCTGTGACTAGTATGGAAGTTCCTTCAAAAATGCTTATAGAGTTTTTCTTTGACACTTTGAGCCCCCAGACTTTCTGTCATATTAACACAAACCCTTCCTTAGACTTTGTCCTACTAAATAAGAATGTTGCCATATAAAACATTGTGCTTTCCTTGTTAAAAAAAAAAAAAGGAATAAAATAATGAACATCAGATGTTTATTTCTTGCTAATGTGCTGACACTGCATAAAAGAAATACACCTCTCACCCCAGAACAGCATTCCTCACTGTTTATGCCACGGACCCATAACAAAACGGTCTTCCAGACTCATTCAGCCTTCAGCTTAGCCTTAGATACATGTCCATGTCTTTTAATGAAATTTATGTAGCTGCTAAACAGAAACAGACACAGTCCACCTTAGTTCCCTTCTGGAGATAGCCATCTCTTATTATTAACAGAAACCTCCTTCAGTAACCACTCTCCTGCCTTCACTGTCTTTGTAAAATATCTGAAAGAAAGACTTAATCTCTGACTTTTCTAACTTACTCTTCTCCACATTCTTCTTCATCTTGGTGCTATTTCTGGTGGAAATTCAAACAAGTAATGAACACAGAATTATTTACATTGGAAGAGATCTCTAAAACCATTGATTCCAACCATAAATCTAACTGTATCAACTCTGACGCTAAGCCATGTCCCTCCACACCACATCTACATGTCTTTTCAATGACTCCAGGGGTAGTGACTCAACCAATTCCCCAGGCAGCCTATTCCAGTGCTTGATAATCCTCTTGGTAAAGATTTTTTTTCCTAGTATCTAATCTAAACATCCCTTAGTACAATTTGTGGTCATTTTCTCTCTTTCTATTGTTTCTTACTTGTGAAAATAAGGTGGTGTCTTATTCCTCCCTGCACCTGGGTAGGAATAATAGCAGGCACCAATAGAAGTTGAAGGTTGCCCTGCTGGAAAACAGCTTCACAGAGAAAGACCTTTGGAGTCCTGGTAGGCAGCAAGTTCTCCCTGGGCCAGCGATGTGCCCTTGTCAATGAGAAGGCCAGTGGTATCCTGGGGTGCATCAAGAAAAGTGTGTCCAGCAAGTCTAGGGAAGTTCTTCTCCCCCGCTACTCTGCCCTGCTGAGATCTCAGTCCAGTTTTGGGCTCCCCAGTTCAAGACAGATAGGGACCTTCTGGAGAGAGTCCAATGGAGAGCCACAAGGATGATTAAGTGGGACTTAAGCATTTTCCCTGTGAAGAGAGACTGAGAGACCTGGGACTCTTTAGTCTTGAGAAGACTGAGAGGGGATCTGATCAATGTCTACAACTATTCACTGTGTCCATTCACTGCATAAAAGCTTAATGGAGATGTCTTGCAAATTTAGACAATCCCATTGCTTTGCTATACCACTAAAACACAAAGACAAATCTGTTGAACTGAGTTACTTCTAAGTTATGCAAGAGAAAATTAATATACCATGCATCAGATCATTTAGAGATGAGAAAAATTGAAATTAGTGTCAAATTAGATATGAGAGCAACAGTTAAGAGGTTCAATACGTGGTGAGTGAAGTAAGTTAAGAATGTATAGCAAAGTCAGATGTGATGCTTAATTGTGTTCTTCATTAAGAGTCATTTGTACAACAAATACTCAAGGACTTCTTGAGTAACAAAATTATTTCTTAAAAGGCAAGTGTTTCAAATTGCTCCTGGCCTGACCTTAAAGCAATGTAATTGTTTGTTTGTTTTCAATATTTAAATCAATATAATGTTCTATTTCATTTATTTTCATTGTATGACCTTACTTGGTCATACAATAAATCTAGGAAAAATCCAAGATTTATTTACAGGTATTCGTTCTGTCTATTTCAAGCTTTTTGTGAAGCATGTTACTGATTTATTTGTTCATTTTCAGTTTTGTAAATTTTATTGCCTCCTCTTCCTTTATTTTTTAGGCTACCTAAATTTGAGAATTTGGTTTCTTACTTTGTGTTTAGGTGTAAACTCATTATATAGTATATCTCTCCTTATTTGTCTCCATATAAATCATACATAATGTAAAATATGGTAATTAACTAGCATGATTCCATGTAATACATATTATTTATGGGTTGGTTGGGGTTTGTTTTTGGTTTTCTGGGATTTTTTTTGCTTGTTTGCTTTGTTGTTGTTTGTTGGTTTTGCTCTTGCTTGATTGTGTATTGTTTGGGTTTTGTTTTCGGTTTTTGTTTTCCTGAGAATAAGTAGCTTTGTAACCATGTACTGTTAACAAAAAAAGTTGATCTCTATGCAATCAACCTCTTCTGAAGTTGCAGATTGTTAGTTCTGGACTAATATATCTTTGTTGCTTCCCCAAACCTTCCCTTTTTTTAGTGTGTGTGCAGTATCTACCAAGTTATGCTCATATTTTATCAATGATCCTACTGAAAGTGTAATCTTTGTTACTCTTAAAAAGTTAAGATGTCTGTTCTTTGTTGGTATTATGAAAACTCATGCAATCACATTATTGTGCTCAAATTTTCATGTTGTATATCTAATGTAATTGATATTAGAAGGGATAATTATACATGTAGGGGATATTTTTAATCTCAGAATATAAAGATCAGTGTACAACTCACACTTCATGCTAAAATGTGCTGCTATTGACATGAGGATCTTCCATGGGTCTGCAGGAAGATAGGATGCGCAGAGTAGGTAAAGACAGGCATTTTATACTAAAAAATACATCTGTGGTGTTAAACTACAGGCTTAGCCTAGGCTTTCAATAGGATTCCATAAGGCATACTGAGCTGCTTTGCAAGCTGCTTTTGCACGACATAAGCCTGCTACCGCAAAACACAAGTTGGGCTTTTGTCTCAGAGCAGCTACACTGTTACTGAGTACTGCCATGTTATATCAAGTGGTTATTATATTGAAGTCACCTCTTGAAAAGCCCAAGCCATTTTTAACCTGTAGCTCACTGGATTTATATTATTAACCTTTAATATGTCAGATTTTCCCAGGAATTAACTACTACCTTTTATTGTAGCAGTAAATTATATAGTGAATGTGGCTTTTACTGTGTTTTATTGACAGTTTCTAAGAATAAGCAAGGTTAAAGAACAAAGCTAAAAATATCATCACACGGCATGTACTATACAGTTATATTTAATCTCAGCATTAGAGACTTTTTTTTTAATGTAATTAACACTTCTTGTTTTACTTGACATTAGATACTCCCTCTGTAAAATGAGGATGAAAATATTAATCCTTATGGTGATGATGGAAAGTAAGCTCTGCTGTTGAAAAGCTAGCTAGGTAGTATCATCCTTCTCCACTCTAGTGGAATAAATCTCTATATATGTTAAAATTGTTCTCCAAATATATGATTTTCTGTGCTTCAACATTTAATGAAATAGCCCCTACACTCCAGGAAAAAAAAAAAAAGAAGGTTGTTTTATAGCACACAATGATATCTGTTTTTTATGCAGAAGAACAACAGAAAAAGATCATTACAATTCTCATGAGTAACTGAAAAGTTAGATTGATTACGTTTTGCATTCATCCACAGAAGAACTTGGAAGAAAGGAATAGTGTTATTTCTACATGTTGTACTGTCCAAAGATTTCAAAACTCTTTCACCATACCTAGAAAATGTGCACTACATTGTATTTTATAAGTGTCTTTTGTTTCCAGCGAGATTTTCCTGATTTTCATAAAACTTCTCTGCGTAATGTCATGAGCAATTTTAATGATTTTATCATTTTACTGCAGTCTGCCTTTTTACACTATTTTGGTGGAACGATTTCTCCATCCCAGTGGTACTTAGCTGAGTGTTCTTTAAAAAGTTTCTTGAATTATAAAATGTAAATGAGACCCTTAACTAAATCACAGATGCAAATAACATCCAGATGGATCAGTACATGTATTTCATAAACAGTCCCTATCTTTGTAATGGGTTAAATTAAATTCCTGGATCCAACATGCAGTAAGTGGAAGTTTAAATCTTCTCAAATCCTTATTAGGATCCAATCTGCATGGCTGATGTCCATCTCTAGTAAAAAAATCTTTTTGCCCAGAGGAAAAGTATTCCCAGTGTAGGCACGAATAGTAATGTATGTTTCCACGGGTGCCTTTGAAGCCAAGAGTTTGCACAGGCCAGAGAAGCAACCCTGTCAGAGGGAAAAGAATATATATACAGATCCCATGATGCAGTTGTTTCCTGAATAAAGTATTTCAAGCTCTGGTGTGGCTGGACTGCATATGGAACGAACATATGTATGTTTATGTGCACATGTTTATGTTTGCATGCATTTCCAAATTTTTTATATATGTATATTTATATATATATATGAATGAAAACTTACACAT
>WAAF01003450.1:0-81222 GCA_013400475.1 Tricholaema leucomelas | reverse complement strand
TTCCCAACTGCTGAACCAAGGAAGCAAGGAATTGCCTCTTCCCTAGCAGATTCACAGTCACACATCTGGGCTGGTTTCTCGTTCTGCCTGGGGTGCAGCTGTCGTTCAGAACATGGATATGTAGTTCAGATACCAATAGAGCCAGGATTGAAATGAACCAGAAGAGCACGAACCTCAGAAACATTTCCACACTGCCTCTTAGCAAAGCTGGAAGGGCAGAAGGGTGCAGGGCCGTCCCGCGCAGGGCGCTGAGGATCCGCAGCCCCGGGCCGCGCCGCCGCCTCAGCAGCCTCTTCCCGCCCTTTTTCCCGCCCGTCAGGCACCCAGCAGCGCCTCAGCGCCTGCCGCCCGCCGCTGCCTCAGCTCTGCCCTGCTGCGGCCGCCGCACTCTGCTCCCGCACTCACAACCCCGGGCTATTGCCTTCTCCGGACAGGAGCCATTCCGCAGGAAAACCTCCCCTTACTTCAGAGCTGCTGCCTTCCTGCTACAGGCATTTGGGAGCCTTCACAGAGTGTGCTGCCAGAGACTCGGGAGCGTGCAGCCATCCCCAGCTGCTGAATCAAGGAAGCAAGGAATTGCCTCTTCCCTAGGAGATTCACAGTCACACATCTGGGCTGGTTTCTCATTCTGCCTGGGATGCCACTGCAGTTCAGAACGTGCATTATGCACATTTACATAGAGCCAGGATTAAAATGAACCAGAACAGAACCAGCCTCAGAAAGAAAACACTTCCACACTGCCTCTTAGCAAAGCTGGAAGGGCAGAAACGTGCAGCGATGCTCCTGCCACAGACTCAGGAGCACACAGCCTGCAAGCCAACAACAGGACACAAGCCCCAGGCATGCACAGAGCTCCCAAACACAACGAGCACCTCTGTCTTTGCAGCAACACAGAAAAGGAGCAGAGGCAAGGTGAAAACCATGTGTGGTGCTACCTAGGACAACTAATAGACCCCCACAGACCAGCCCATATCCATAGCAGTTCAGCCTGAACAGCCTCATTAGGACAAAGCCACTTACAGAGGCAGTGTTGTCTTTGGGCCCTAAGGTTACACAGGAACATGCAGAACATTCTGGAAGGTACAAAGGCTCTTATTTATTTTGTCTACTGCAAGGCTTTTGTGGGTTTTTTCAACCCCAGGCTACGTCTGCTCACAAGATTGATGGGGATTTTCAATGTTCATGTTTAAGTTTTCACTGCAAATGGATCCTTATCTGATCAGTATCACACTCTGGCAGATCAAAAGTTACAGAAGCACAGGCCCCATATTCATCAAGTAGTTGCGGCAGGAAAGAATTATCGGCGGCATCCAGGCAGGGATACAAATGACAGAATTATTTCATTTCAGCACTTAATCCTTCCACATCTCATTCTCAAAGCCTATATAAGGTGCACAGGTCACAGCCTTCATTCCACCTGCACCAGCATCAGCTCTGCAGTCAAGATGAAGTGCACTGTGAGTAGATGCTCTTTCTCTCCCGCCTCACCTCCAACTTTGACTCCACTCATTGCTTTCTCTCTCACAACTGCCTCTGCCTGTCTCTGCCAAGAAGGCATTCTTGGGGGAGATTTTCTCACCTAGAGACAGCAGCACAGATCCTAGGAGCCTACCAGCACCTCCAGATTCAGCTCTCTAAACTACCTCCCTTGGGTCTGCTTTGCATTAGTCTAGGGTAAAGCAAGGATTAGCCACTTTTGGTGGCTCTTGCAATTCCACTGAGAAAGCAAAAGAGGTCTCAGGGAGTTCACTATCAGGTCAGGACAGGAAAAAGGCTCTTGGATCCTCTTACTGGATCGGACACACAGACCTGCAGCTCTAATTTAGGTTTCCATTTCCATTTCAGATTGTGGCTACTGTCCTCCTTGGACTCTGCCTGGCTCCAGCCCTCGGTCTTGTTGTAAGTAGTGACCCAGCTATGCGCTGTCGTGTGTGAGTGGTTCAGGCACTCCGTCGTTACTAGCAAGAGGGATGGTAATGTGAAGCTATGGAAGTGAAACTTAGCAAAGTTCCCTCTCTTCCTGATGGCATGGCAGAAACAGATACAGGCATATCAAGTTAGAATGGACCTAGAATGATTCCCACAGAGAGCAGAGACAAACAGGGTCACAATTCTTACCAGGCCACAACTCTTCCCATCTAAGTCTGGCATCTTGCAGGTTGGGCAGAAGAACGGGCAGGATCTGTTCCCTGGACAGGACGTGTTCCCCGGGCAGGATGTGTTCCCCAGGCCACACTACCCTCAGGTACGGCTCAAGATTCCCTGTTTGTCCCAAATAGCAGCACTTAGAACCAAGACAAAACACAGTCTTGGTGGCTGCTGACATCCCAACGTGTTTGGTGGGGAGGAGGTCACTGGGACCACCACACCCATGCATTGCTGTTCATTCTGTGTTCCCTGCTCCCTGACTTTTCTTTGCTTCTTTCCCCATCATTGCAGAAGAAAGGCATCAACTGATGTCAGAGTCTAAAAGTGGTGTGGAATTTTGTTTTCTCAATCCAGAATCCCAACCTGAACCAGCAAACCACCATCGTTATCGGCACCCAAATTCTGACCCTCAAGAGGCAATGGCGCGTGGCCGTTATCGAGAAGAAGAGCACCCTGGGCTCATGGAAAACCATTTGGAACTACAGGACGGTGAGTGGCAAGGCACTGCTCCAGGGAACGGACAAGGAGGCAGCTCCTGGAAAGCTGACCACACTGCAGCACTTCTTTCTTTCCTCTTAGTACCAAGAATCCATCTTTTGCGGTAGAACTATCCTTATTTCCTTCCCTCACTTCACTTTGCAGGGTGTGATTGCAACCAAAGTGCCATCAGAGAGAGTTTGCTACATTTCCACCATGAACAGGCAGCTGGTGCCTACCTTTGATGCTCTGCCCAGACTGGCCGAACAGAACAGGGTAAGATTCCAGAGGACAACTTCCTTGGGAAGTTGTGCAGCACTGCAAAGGCAACTGGTGCCACAGATGTGGCTGTTTTCATGAGCTTGAGACCCACAGTAACTGCAAAAGCCATTTAGATTGCACCATGGCTTATGAAGTTGTATCACAGCACTCAGGGAGGAGAAGAGATTGGAAATTCACTCCAAGCAAAGCACTCAGGAGCAGTGCAGAGAAAGGAATATGCACAGCAGTGAATGGACTGTGGCACTGATCTTGCTGAATGCTCTTATGTCCTGTCTAGCTCCAGGGAGTTAAAGGACAACCCTCACAGGACATCATCTACGTCATCAAGAGACCTATCCTCAACCTCCAGGCTTACGGACAAGAGGTCGTTGCCCTGTGCAGTGGACTCACAACCTACGAGACTTATGAAGTCCACGGTGAGTGCAAGCAAAGGAATGCTGGGAGGGCTCCACGGGACTGAACCTGGCACTGCCAACGTGCCCAGTGCTCAGGGCAGACAATGAATGCACACATCTCTCAACACCTCCTTCCCTCTTACCTCACCACATCTTTCTTTCCTGCCTTCCTTTCACAGGACCCCAATACACTGTCAACCAGGGATCATGCACCAAACTCGACGTCCTGCACCTGCTGGACCTTGTCTACTGCCGTGCCAACAACAAGGCCTAAAAGCCTCACCTGGCCTCAACCAAGTGCAGCTGCTCCATCACTGCTGCACCAAGCTAGCCCCAATGCTGCTCTTCCCTGGCATCTCCTCCTTCTGGAGTTTCCTTTCTCCATGATGCAGATGCTCAGTTGTGACCATACCTTTGCAATAAAGATCTCTAGCATGCATTAACCCTGCCTGTCTCTCATTGCTGTACCCTTTCTTATCTATGCACACATCCAGCAAACCATTTGGAGTGCATCTCCTGGACTCTTTTTGAGCCCTCCAAATGCTCTTCTCAGAGCCTGACACACACACAGGTCACAGCCTTAGAGGGGAGCAAGTGTCACAGTTTGTAGGTGACAAAGGCACCACACAGTCCTGAGAGCTTCCATCCCCCTTCAGGGAAACAGGACTTGCACCAGGAGTTTTGACTCACGTGGCATGAAAGGTAGAAAGAAAGGAGGAGGATGCAATGAATTTGCCTTCCTGAGGGGATGAGGAGGCCAATTTGTTTGATTTACAGAGTTGTTCTGTTCCTAAAATAAAGGCCTCCAATGTATCCAGAGCATGGCAAGGATTGGCCAGAGGCACCACACTGAACATGATAGAAGCAGACAGGCAATGTCGCTTAGTTTCCGTCACATTCACACTGGTCCCCACAAGATTGTCATGCTCAGCTTTGTCTTGTCCTTGGTGTTTCTCCAGTTAACTCATCTTTGCATCTTGCTGCTGGGATGAGAGTTCTGAAGAACTTATGCTCAAGAGCAGCCTTACTTCACCACCTTCCAGCAGTGCAAAAGGCTGCTGTAGTCCAGCAGGTGCTCTTTAACTGCTGAGAGGTGAGGGCACATGTCCTCACCTGTTGTCTATCTCTCAGACACTAGGAACTGGAGTTTTAAAAAGCAAAGAGCCCCAAATACAGCTGATGCTTCAGGCTAGATGTCTGTGTCTAGATGATTGCTGTTTCCTTAGACTAAGCAGTTTTAGGACTCTTGCAATATGCTATCCCCAGGGGCTTAACAAGTTGTCTGAAGAGCTGGTCACACTCCACAGACCCCCAAGCAGAGACAGGGTTTGCATTCTGGTGGATCCCAGGTCTCTCAGAGTGTGGGCACTTGTGCTGTGCTTTGCCCTTGCTCACCAGAGCCTTCAGAGATTCAAATGACTTAGGACATACTTTGACCTGAGAGCTTTCATTTCAGGAGAGAGGTCCAATTCAATCTGAGACTTGAGAAGCTCAGTTACAAAATAACTGGAATTTGAAACCCTTTGGGGGACCCTTAACACAGCAAGATTACCACCTCCATTGTGCCCACAGAGGGCATCAGCTATGGAAAAAATACCCAGACCTGCTGCAGTGTTGGCAGCACCACAGAGACCTCCACAAGAGGCTCTCATACACCTTTCTCACATTGGGCTTTATCGGTTGTGCAAAGCCCGATCCCCTGACATGGATCCTTTGCCCATGCAGTGATGAACTGTAGCTGTGCTGTTCCTCCCTTGGGAGGCCAAGAGAGAAAGGGAAAGGCTCTTCCCTGCACTCCAACTGCCCTGCAGTTCAGCTATGGAAGCCCAAACTATCCCTTGGTTCTGCTCCTGTCTGCCTCTAAAGAAGCTCTGACATCCAAGCGATCTCCACTTGCCTCAGGTCAGAAGAAAGTGACCATCATTTGGCACTGCCACCCTCCAAGTGTCACTGAAACAAAAGACCCCTGTCACGACATGCTGAGAATAATTGTGCCTTCTCTGTCCTCTCAAGGTGAGATTATGCTATCCAAATAAACTCTGCTGGTGACTCACGGGGCTTTTCCTGGTGCCTTTTGTAAATGTGTGCTTTATCTGCTAGTGGGAGAAAAGGAAAGAATGAACACCTTAAAAATCAACAGAAGTCTCTAGGCTGGGAATGTTGGACACGATTGGGCGATGCAGCTGCTGTTAAATAATTGGATTTGCTATTAAATATTTGGATTTGATCTCAAAGATGTTTTCCAACCTGCTTAATTCTGTGATTCGGTAAACAAGCACCTCTGAACGTGCTGCTTCTGTAGCAGACAAGAATAGAAAACACACATGGATCATCTGAGGCTGTGGCAATCCACCTCTCTTTAGCTGAGTAAACAGCAATGGATAGCATTCCTGGAGAAAGAGACTCAGACCTCTGCCGTGGCCAGCTGGAAACCCAAACAGTTTTGCAGGGGTTCTGCAAGCAAACCAACTCTTGCATCATGGCTCCCTATACTTACCACATTTCTGAGAAATAGTGGAACTGATCACTTTCACCAGGGGGCCCTGACTCAGGTGCTTCTTTCATGGAGAGGGTCTGTAAAGATACTGAAGCCTGGAAAGCAGATCCTCATGGAAGGAGCTCTGAAAGGTTAACAAAAGAGCTCAGTAGTTTCTTGGATCTAGAACCAGCTTCATGATTTCCAGGGACTGTTTTAAGCACAGCACAGCAAGATTACCACCTCCATTGTGCCCACAGAGGGCATCAGCTATGAATAAAGTATTAGGCTGAGTCCTTTGCCACCAGGCACAAAGCATCACCACAGACTGTATTAGGCAGCTGTCCCCTGGCTCTTTTTTCCTCACTTAAAGGTTACTACAAAATACATTGATCCTACCAGGACAAGATTTCTTCCACCTGCCTGTGAGCAATGCATTCAACCAAGCTGCTATACACTGATCCTACCAGGAGAAGATTTCTTCCACCTGCCTTTGAGCAATTCATTCAACCAGGCTGCTATACACTGATCCTACCAGGAGATTTCTTCCACCTGCCTGTGTGCAATAGATTCAACCAGGCTGCTATACACTGATCCTACCAGGACAAGATTTCTTCCACCTGCCTGTGTGCAATAGATTCAACCAGGCTGCTGTACACTGATCCTACCAGGAGATTTCTTCCATCTGCCTGTGTGCAATAGATTCAACCAGGCTGCTATACACTGATCCTACCAGGAGAAGATTTCTTCCACCTGCCTGTGTGCAATGGATTCAACCAGGCTGCTATACACTGATCCTACCAGGAGAAGATTTCTTCCACCTGCCTGTGTGCAATAGATTCAACCAGGCTGCTATACACTGATCCTACCAGGAGAAGATTTCTTCCACCTGCCTGTGTGCAATGGATTCAACCAGGCTGCTATACACTGATCCTACCAGGAGAAGATTTCTTCCACCTGCCTGTGTGCAATAGATTCAACCAGGCTGCTATACACTGATCCTACCAGGAGAAGATTTCTTCCACCTGCCTGTGTGCAATGCATTCAACCAGGCTGCTATACACTGATCCTACCAGGAGAAGATTTCTTCCACCTGCCTGTGTGCAATAGATTCAACCAGGCTGCTATACACTGATCCTACCAGGAGAAGATTTCTTCCACCTGCCTGTGTGCAATAGATTCAACCAGGCTGCTATACACTGATCCTACCAGGAGAAGATTTCTTCCACCTGCCTGTGTGCAATGGATTCAACCAGGCTGCTATACACTGATCCTACCAGGACAAGATTTCTTCCACCTGCCTGCATGCAATGGATTCAACCAGGCTGCTAGCAAAGCTTCCCCTTATCAGAGCACTTCCCAATGAAATCACTCATGATTCTGTGAACACAGGGCACAAGCTAGGAAGGTAAACCCTTTTTAATATTGAACTTTGAGGCATGGCTACATAAAAAGCAAGAGTACACATCCATTAACAGATCTTGGTTGCTATGAAAATGAAGTTCCCTCTAAGTACACCTGGGACTACTGCATAAAGCTCTTAAGGCTGGAATGTTCTGAAATGCTTCTGAGCCTTTCTTGCTGCTTAACAAATTATTCCTAATTGATGCAGGGAGCACAGAGTCAAAATGCCAAATGGGTCAGATCTGCAGGGGTGAAATTGCACTTTTGGCAGTGACTTCACTGCACCTGCCTATGCAGACATGGAAGGGAGAAGAGCTCTGCTGCAAGGGTGAGGCACAGGTGTGAAATGGAGAAAGGGCAACATTCCCTCAGCCACAGCTTGGGTGCCAGTCAATCATCTTGGCACATTCTAGGTCAAACACAGGTGTCTTAGGGAGTGCTGAAGAACCACCATAGAACCACCACAGAACCACCACTGGCATAACAGAATGTATCCAGAAGGTCTCTTTGGACTTGCAGACTTGAAGTCCCTGAACTGAAACCAGACTTCAATGTTGCCCTAGCAGCACTGCTTGCAAGGTATTTCCACATATTAAAGCCCCCTTAAAAAAGCCAAACTAAAACAACCAAACCCAAACAAGCAAACAAAAACCAAATAAAAACCCCAACCACCAAGCTAACAAATTGAAAAGGCCCCAGACATGCTGGATTCCTGTTGCAAAGTCATTTGGGAGTCTTTATAGAGATGCCCTGGTGCAGATTTGGAAGCACACAGCCTGCAAGAGAGCAACTTGACACAAAACCCTGGCATTCAAAATCCTCCCTGACACAGGGATCACCTCTTGTCAGTAAGTCTTTATGTCACCATAGAAATGGAGCTGAGGCAAGATGAAAACCATGTCTGGTGCCACCTGAAAACAACAACTTGCCCATATATGAAATATTTCAGCCTGAGTGACCTCATCAGGGCAAATCCACCTTCAGAGGCAGAGTTGTCTTTGGGCCCATAGGTTGTGGTTGGCCCTTTGGTAACACAGTTAACACTGAGGACATTCTGCAAGGTACGAAGGCTCTTACTTATTTTGTCTACTGCAAAGGCTTTTGTGGTTTGTGTTTGGGGACTTTTTTAGTCTGTCTGCTCCTAGGTTTCGATGTGAATTTTCTAAAGCAATTAGTATCTGTCAGAAAGTTGCTATAAAATGTGTTTAGTGTTTTTATTTCACTGCAAATGGATCCTTATCTGATAATTATCAGGCTGTGGCAGGTCAGAATTTACAGAAGTACAGTCCCTGTATTTATGAAGCTGTTAGAGCAGGAAATAATTATCAGTGACATGGAGACAGGGATACAAATGACAGAATTATTTTAGTTCAACACTTGTCACTTCCACACCTGATTCTGCAAAGGTATATAAGGTGAGCAGGTGGCAGTGCTCTGTTAACTGCACCAGCTCAGCTCTGCAGTCAGGATGAAGTGCACTGTAAGTATAGATGCTCTTTTTTTCCCCTGATAAACTACAACTTTGACTCCATTCATTGCCTTTATCTCTCAATGCAGACCCTGATAACCAAAGCAGATGAGGATAAGGACTTTTAGAAGGTTTAACTATAAATTAGAGATTAACTGAGACTTCCCAGGGGACATAGTCTCAAGTTGTGCCAGGGGAGGTCTAGGCTGGATGTTAGGAGGAAGTTCTTCACAGAGAGAGTGATTGGCATTGGAATGGGCTGCCCAGGGAGGTGGTGGAGTTGCTGTCCCTGGAGGTGTTGAAGCCAAGCCTGGAAGGGGCACTTAGTGCCATGGTCTGGTTGATTGTCTAGGGCTGGGTGCTAGGTCGGACTGGCTGAGCTTGGAGCTCTCTTCCAACCTGCTTGATTCTATGATTATTCAGTCTGCAGAAAGCAGAACCAATGTCCCTTTTTGTCAGTGCTTTAGTGGATCAACCACTCTCTTGTAATGCCTAAAAAGATTAAATTCCCTCCCCTCATTCTTGTCCAATGTCTGTATATGAGTATGGAGCTCTCAGAAGCACCTTCAGATTCAGCTCTGAAAATAGCAACCTCCCATGGATCTGCTTTGTGTTTCTGTAGGGTAAGGCAAGGATGAGTCACTTTAGGTGACTCTTGTAATTCCAGTAGGAAAGCAACAGAGGACCCAAAGAGTTCACTTACAGACTAGGACATGAAAAAGGCTCTTGGATCCTCATGCTGGAGTGGACAGCCAGACCTGCAGCTACACTTTATGTTTCCATTTCCATTTCAGATTCTGACTACCATCCTCCTTGGGCTCTGCCTGGTTCCAGCCCTTGCTGATGTAAGTGAGTGGAGTGACCAAGTTACACACACACATTGCTGCTGGTTCTGTATTCCCTGCTTCTTGAGTTTTCCTTGCTTTCCACATCCCTTTTGGAGGAAAGCAATCTAAAGCTTCTTTCATGCCTAAAACTCTAAAACCACCAGATGACAACTGTAGTACGCAGAAATTATTCCTTCTTATGGCTGTTCCAGGCTGCCACAGCCTGCATTTGCTGTGGTACTGCAAACACTGTGCTCAGTAGAGGTGATCCCTGCTGGCCAGCACTTATTCTACTAGAGCAGTCATGTTCTAAAGCTTCTGAGGTAACTGACTGGCTTAGAAGTCTAAAGCTGCTGTTTACTTCTATATTCTGAAACCAGAAAAACAAATTCAGCAAGAAAATCCCCATTCCTGGAGGCAGCCAAATTCTGACCATCAACAGGGAATGGCATGTGGCAACTGTTGAGCAGAAGAGCAGCAGCCAGGGCTCGTGGAAAAGCATTTGGAACTATGATACGGTGAGTGGCAAGGGACTGGTCCAGGAAATGGACAAGGAGACAGCTCCTGTAAAGCTGACCACACTACAGGACTTCTTTCTTTCCTCTTAGCACCTGGAATCCAACTCCTTGGGTAAAATGTGTCTTAGTTTATTGCCTGTTTCATTCAGACTTTATTGCAGCTTCAGTTCTTGAAATACTGAATTCCTGTTAAACTAAGACTAACATTTAATAACTTTATTCTGCAGGGTTTTGTGGCGAGCAAAGTGCTGCCAGAGAGAGCTTGCTACATTTCCATCATGGACAGGAAGAAGATGCCCAATTTTGATGTTCTGCCCAAACTGGCTGAACAGAATGTAAGAGCCAAGGGGAGGAGTCACCTGGGGAATTGTGCAGCACTGCAAAGCAAACTGATGTCAGGATCATGACTGTTTTCATGAGCTTTTAAACCAACAATGGTGTTTCAAAGCCGTTTAGATCACAGCGTTGAACAGGAAGCTGTACCCATTTCTGTGCCCTAACCTTCTGTGATTCTGCATTAAGAGAATGTGAAACTGGCAGAGGCAGATTATTTCTCCTAACCTTACAGTTCATGGAGGCTAAAAAATTATCTGTGGATTGGAAATCGATTTGAAATGGCACTCAGGAGCTCAGAGAACATTGTCCCAATAAACTCCCAGCCTTCTCAGGAAGCTGTGAGCACAACTTGCAAATCAGTTTAATGTAGATGGATCTGCCAAGTGTGGCTACTGCCCTCTTTGGGTCTTCCTTTAGAAGGCTGAAGGAAAAGACTTCCCCTGCAACGATTCCAAGTTACAACCTGAGTACCTCTAGAGAAAGAGGCTAGTAAGGGTCTGAGCAGATACTCCTGTAGGAAGTCTGTGCTAAATATTGACTGCACAACATTTTGTGTTCTGTGCTAAACGTTGACTGCACAGCTCTGTGTTCTGTGCTAAACGTTGACTGCACAGCTCTGTGTTCTGTGCTAAATGTTGACTGCACAACTCTGTGTTCTGTGCTAAATGTTGACTGCACAACTCTTTGTGTTCTGCTGTTTAACTGAGCTCCTTTAGCCTCCCTCCACCTTGGCTCCCTTTAGAAAGATCTGCCCTGGGAGCTGCCTTCAGTGTTGTGACCAGTCCCACAGTCCCACAGTGATGCAAGCTGTGCAGCTGTGAGGGAAACACCAAGCAGCCAGGCACCATTCCAGAAACAGCAATGTGCTTAGCATGGAATGGATGAAGGCATTGAACTTCCTGACTGATGTCATTTCATGCTTAGGGCCTGAAAGGACATGGACATATTTCCAAGGACATCACATTCACCCTCATCAAGAGACCTATCCGGGACCTCAAGTCCTACGGCCCAGACATCTTCTCTATGTGCAGAGGACTCCAAACATATGTGGCTTATGAATACCAGGGTGAGTGCAAACAATGGGGTGGTGCAACTAGCCAGGCATTCCTTTGCCTTGTGGAGTAAGGCACAAATGCTGCTGCAGGATGCCAGCTATTGCTGTGAGCCTGCTATAACTCCAGGGCCTAGCTGCAGGTGCTGTGATCATACCTGGATCCCTTGCTCTAGAATTTACTGTAGAGGGAGGGGGGAAAACATATCTATAGAGGAAGCAGGTTTGACTCAGAGGAGCTAGTCCTGAGGCAGCAGCAGCAGAGTACACTGAGCCTTTCTGCAAGCTGGGTGTCTGCAAACCCAAAGATGATACAGATGCTCTGCAGATCAGGCCCAGGCTGTTGCTTTCTGACACAGCAGTTTCACCTACTCACTGCTGGCTTTGAGAATTGCTTTGGTCTTTGAGATGGCTCCATGGGACTGAACATGTCAGTGCTTTGTGCCCTGTGCTGTTAAGAGCAGCCAGAGCACACACAGATCACCTAACACCATCTCCCTTGTTGCCTCCTGACATCTCTTTTCAATGTTTTGAAGGACCCCAACATGGAGTCAGTTCATGCAGAAGACTTGATGCTCTGCACCTACTGGGCCTTAAATACTGTCATGCCAGTATCAAGGCCTGAAGATCTTACCTTGCTTGAACCAAGTGCAGCTGCTCCATCACTGCTGCACCAAGCCAGCCCCAGTGCTGTTCTTCCCTGGCATCTCCTTCTGGAGTTTCCTTCTCCATGATGCAGGTGCTCAGTTGTGACCATACCTTTCCAATAAAGACCTTTAGTATGGATTTACTCTGGCTTGTCTCTCATTGCTGTACCCTCTATTGTCTATGCATATCCAGAAGACCATTTGGAGTGCATCTCCTGTGCTCCTTTGGAGCCCTCCAAATGCTCTCTTCAAGGCCTGCTCTGCACACACAGGGGCAAGTGTCACAGTTTGTAGGTCACAGAGGCAGCATACAGAGCTGAGACCTTTCTTCCCTTTTTGAGGGACAGAGGCCTCAAGGCAGAAATCCTGACTCTAGTGGTATGAAAGGGAGAAAGAAAGGAGGAGGATGCAATGAATTGGCCTTCCTGAGGGGATGAGGAGGCCAATCTGTAGGATTTACAGAGTTGTTCTGTTTCTAAAACAGAGGCCTCCAGTGTAACCAGAGCAGGGCAAGGACTGATCAGGGGCATCACAATGGACACACAGGGGAGTGAAACTTTGCTTCAAAGACACATGCACAGGATACACACAGTTATTGCTCCCCAGCAAGCACACACTGCAAGATTAGCTGAGATTTGCAGTTATTTTTAGTCACTGCAGTGCAACTGCACACCAAGGAGTGATGCAGGGCAGGGGACAGAAGAAACGAGTCCCTCTGAAGCAACCCACGTGCTGTGGAGTGGTTGAGTGTCCTGCACTTGTTCTTTATGCAGCATGAGCATGGCAGGAAGAGTCACACCACCAGACACCAGTGCTGCTCTGAGAAGCCTGAACAGTAACTTTATTTGCTGCACTGTGGCTTTCCCCACCTGCCAGAGGAGACAGTGATGGTCTCCAAAGGATTCCTCCCAGCTCCACCCCAGCAGCCAGTGAACAGTTTTAAACAGACAATGCAGAGTTAGAGCCCTGCACTTTATGCTAGAGTCTCTCCAACGTTGTGTTGGCTTACTTGACCCTAAAGCTTTGCAAAACCTCTCAGCAGAGACCCACAGGCCAGTGGCTGCACTTCAGGATACCTGCCTGCCTGCCTGTCCTCTGCTAACTCCAAAAGGAGGTGGAGTTGGTTCCCTCAGACTTCATTTGACCACCTTGTTTGCAAGGTCTGGTTTCTTCTCCTGCCATCTCTTGGGGGGGGAGGGAGAATCCAGATTATTTTAAATAAGCAAAATAGGTAACGAACAACTCAGTGTCCGAGTCTGTGCAGCAGAATTAACAGGAATAATGCTTCTGCACCTTCAGTTGCAGCTGTGTAAATGCCAGCCTGTGTTGGGCAGAGGCTGTCCGGTCCCACAGGGCCTCCGTCGGGCTCAGTACACGGTGCACCAGTTACTGCCGTCGCTGGGCATCAGCCCACCGGTGATGAGAAGAATCAGGTCCACGAACCACCAGATCCCCAGGCCCCCCAGGGTCAGCAACTTCCCTACGGCCGTCCCGGTGTGGCCCAGGCAGAACCGATCCACTCCAAAGCACCCCAGGAAAAACGAGTAGAGCAGAGTGGTTATAAAATAGTGTCCAGTGTACCTGCAAGGGGAGCGCCGGTGTCAGGCGGGGCTGCGGGGAGGGGGCCGCCCCCGCCTTCCCCGCCGGCCTCGGCCCGTTCCTTGCAGCGGGGCTCCCTCCGGCGGGGGCCGGGAGCGGTGCAGGGGCCGGGTGAGGGAGGAGAGGGGGCCGGGTGAGGGAGGAGAGGGGGCCGGGTGAGGGAGGAGAGGGGCCCTCCCGCGCCCGCAGAACGCGTCCTACTTGACACAGGGCCTGCTGCCCCGCAGGAAGCTCCGCGGCTCGGCGCACTCGATGCCGTCCAGCGCTCGGCACTGCACCCGGGTGTGATCCACCTCGCCGTAGGCCTGTCCGCCGAACTGCGGGCAGCGGGGGCGGGATCAGCCGCGGGCAGCGCCCGGAGGCAACCGTCAGCGAGGCCCGGCGCGGCCGAGCCGCTCCTATCCCGCCCGCCCGCCCCTCACCTTCACGCAGCCGTGACCCAGCTCCTGCTGTGCCGTGGCGTTCCCACCGTGATCCACTGGCTCCTCGCACTCCACGAACTCATCGGGGCTGCGAGGAAGGAGGGCAGCAGTAAGGGAAGGGCGAGGCGACCGCTCCACCTCCCTACTCCCTGGGCCCGATGCTCACAGGTAGGTGCAGAGGACGAGAGGCGCCTGCGGGTCGATGTAGGCCCAGGCGGCGGCGGCCGACCCCGGTGTGGGTCCTTCGAGCTCGGTGCCGTTGTTGGGGACGTCTCGGGAAGCGCCATGCAGCAGCAGCAAGTTGCCGAGCAGCAGCACAGCCTGACCGCACAGCAGCGCGTACCCCACCGGCCCGCCGCGCCGCGGCGCCATGGCGGCGGCCGCTGCTAGGAGACGCCGCGCCCGCCCCGGCCGCTGCGCCGCCGCCAACCAATGGGCGCTCGCTGTGTCCCTGCAGGGGGCGGGGAGCAGCCGTTCGCAACCAATCAGAGAGAAGGCGGAAAACCTTGCGAGGGGCGGTGCCAAGAGGTGAGGCGGAAGTGTGCGCCAGATGAGGAGATGATTGGCTGCCTGGGATGCTTACCAGCCAATGGGCGAGGAGAGGGGCGGGCCAGCGGTGCTGGGCGCCTTTCACTGCAGGGTGGCTGCCGCTGCCCCTCAGTCCTTGGCTGGCTGCGGGGAGCGTCTGTGCTCCGCGCCGGGCTCCGGCGGTGGTTGGGCTTGGGACGCGCCGCCCCGCTCGGCCTGAGTTGCTAGGGCCTGGTGGAAAACCTCTTCATGCCAGGCCCGCCCGGCTGCCGGCTGCCGGCAGAGGCGGAGTGCGCCACCTCCTGCTGCCTCTCGGGGGTCTGGTGGTGACCGTCCCAGTGCTCGGGGACCTCTCCGTAGAGTTGGAAGCAGCGTAAGCACCAGGGAAGATCTGGCATCGTCTCGGGACCCGCTCCCCTGCGTTAGTACGGTGCATGGTATCGCGCAGAGAGCTCACCTGCCCCGGCTGAGGCAGCGGCAGGGAGAGGCTTCCCGCCCGGTCATGGCTCCACATACTCCAGCTCCGTTCTCCAGCTCCCGAGCGCCAGTTCTGCACCGAGGCAGCGGCCCGGCAGAACTCCGGCAGGCACCAGGAGTCGCTCCTGACGGTTGGAGCAAGGGTTAAGGCAAACAGCACCGTGTGGGTATGGACTCAGTCCCCGTGTGGCTGGGGGAGAGCGATGCCACTGACAGCACCTTCCCAAGGGAACTGCGACTTCGGCCTGGCCAGACTGGAGGGCTGCGTTGTGGTTGGGTTTCCTCTGCCCTCTACGGGAATTGGTATGGTGGACGTGTGACCAGCTGCCTCATTAAACCCTTCAGTAACAATTAAGAGGCCTCCAAGTAGCTTCAGGAATAGCTTAAAGCTTGCACAGTGTGTGGGCTGGGCGATGGGATTTTGTCTGGGGCACTAAAGAAGGCAAAGTTCATGTCGAGTGTCTGTTGTACTCAGGTAAAGCATCTTTGAAATGGGGGTAAATGAACTTGTGCTTTAGAGCCTGACATTTCAGACTTCACTGCTAAAGATTGTGTCCAGAGGGGCTGGGAATGCTGCTGGATGGGAGAGGCAGCAGCAAGGAAATACCAGCCAGGGCAGCAGCGGGTCACAGTCTGGGGGGAGGCTGAGAGCCAGGAGGGGTGAAACCATCTCTGTTCCCTTGAGCTCCTCGAAATGTCACTCAGGAAGTGTTCTGAAATAAATAGGGCTTGACCCCTTGAGCAAACTTCCCATTAACAGACAAGGGAGTTCAGGAGCTGCCTAGACCAAGTCCCTGCCCAGAGGAGGAATTAGTCCTGCCTGGGAAATCGAGCAACAGAATTCTTTTACTGTAACTGCCCTGCCCCATGCACAAAGTGCCTGGCGTTGGGCCCCCTTGTTGCCTGGCCTTGGCTCTTCTCTGTCGTTCTCAGAGCTGTAGAGATCTGCCTCTGCTCCCTCGCTGGGTGGGACTCTGTGACTGAGCACTCAGCTGCACGAGGGTAGAAAGAAGGCAGCTGGAATCCTGCTATCAGCCCTCTACATCTGGGCATGCTGCTGCCTGTTCCCATCAGCTTTCTTCTGTCTTATTCTACCTCAGCTATTCTCTCTCCCCTGCGGTGTCTTGAGGCCATTAGATTGGAAATGCCAAGCACGGTCTGCGGCAGGTATGTGGCATTCACTGGCTCCAGCTGGGCGAAACCTGTAATTGGCTAAGAATGTGTTTGGGAAAGAGCCATTAGCAGTGTCCGTGGGCGCCCATCAGCCAGCATTAACTGCTGCAGCGCTAACGAGTTGGCTTCCTAAGCCAGCTGGACTGCTGCTGGTGATGTCAGTGAAGTCCTGACTGCATCCCAGCTCCTTAGCCTGCCTTATTTACAGGGCTTGTAAGCAAGCACCACGCATGCGGTATGTGGAAAGGCTGTGGAGCCAGCAGGGAGAATGTGACACGTCTGACTTTGCTGTTTCAAACTACTTAAGACCTCTGTCTGGCGGAGAGACCTCTCCTGCATTCACAGGGAAAGGGATTGCAACAGCCAGCCCCAGCACGAGGGCTTCTGAGGGATTTCTGTTCTTGCTGATTCTGCAGCTGTGTTGTGAAGAGCAGTGAAAATCATGATAGAGAGGAGATGTTTGGGGGAATCCAAGCTTGAGCAGGTATGGATTGGACGTTAGGAACAAGTTCTTTACTGTGAGGGTGTTTGAGCCCTGGAATAGGTGGCCCAGGTAAGTGGTTGAGGCCCTTTCCCTGGAGACATTCAAGGTGAAGCTTGATGGGGTCCTGGGTGACCTGGGCTAGTGGGGATGTCCCTGATGACTGCAGGGGGCTGGACTAGATGACCTCTGGGAGTCTCTTCCAGCCCGAAAAGACTGAATGAGGCACTTAGTGCCATGGTCTAGTTGACTGGATAGGGCTGGGTGCTAGGTTGGACTGGATGATCTTGGAGGTCTCTTCCAACCTGGTTGATTCTGAGTCATTCTGTCTCCTCTTCCCTGCCCTTGCTGTCAGCTCCAGTGCAACATGGGTCACTAAACCGCTGTCCTCCAGCTCACAAAGCCTCCACAGCTACCCCACAGACAAGATTTACACCCTGATACGCCAGGCAGTGCTGCTGCTTGTGTTGTGCATCAGCCTTGCCTGCTTTGGGAACCAGACTTGAAGTCTAAATCCCAGTTTAAAAACCTTGTAAAGCCTCCAGAGGAGATTGGCAGTGACCAAACCCTCTTTGCCTGGGTTGTCCTTACTGCTGCAGAGGAGATGCAGAGCTCCCACTTACCTGCTGGGTGTTACATCTCTGGCCTTGCACTGTCCTCTCACTCTGCTGCTTAGGAACAGAGGCCACCATCAGCCAGCAGGTCCCTTCTCTGTCAAAAGCTGTTGGAATGCTTTTGCTTGAAAACCACCACATTGTCCTCCCTTTCCTGGGTGTTCACTGAGGTCCTCTTCAGCACCTGTCACATAAGCTCTATTGTCATGCTGGGTGCTGCTTTGCCTTTGGTGTAAACAGTTGGGTTTGCATCTTTCTGGCTCAGCAGCAAGTGATTTCAGCAGGGCTGGCTGCTGTACTGCCTGGCTTGCTTCCCAGTGCCCTGTGGCCAGCACACAGATTTGGTTTCCATTTCTCTATATTTTTTTCCTCCCTGGTAAGTTCACTTCTTTGAGCTGTTTCCTGTTTCTGCCTTTTATGTCTCTCTAGGAGAGCATCGCTGCTGTTTTAAGCCTCTGACAGAATTAAAACATCCTAATTTTAACACTGAGTAATCCCCAGGGCTCTTGTAAACTTGGGATTTTATTTGTCTAGGCTGCTTATCACCAGCAGCACAAGGATGCCTTATCAGCTGACCTGTAATGTCACCCATGTGTCACACCCTGTTTATTCCTCTCCCAGAGGAAGATGTCCTGCTCTCTGCAGTGCCAAGGAGGGCGTTTAATGGATGCTGAATGGCCAGAGTCAGGTCAGAGGAACCCACGGAGGGTTCAGCCTGTGGCAGTGGGTCATGCTGGAGGGTTTGCCTCTTGCTCACCGCTGTGCTGTTGGTGTGGCAGAGCAGGGTGCTGAGGTGCAGTTGTGTCTCCATGTGCTGCATAATTAACCAGGTTGGAAGAGACCTCTGGGATCATCAAGTCCAACTTATCACCTAACCCTTCTCATTGACCCATGGCACTAAGTGCCTCATCCAGCTTTCTTTTAAACACCTCCAGGGATGGGGACTCCACCACCTTCGTGGGCAGCCCATTCCAATGCCAATCACACTGTGAAGAACTTCCTAACACCCACCCTGAATCCCCCCTGCCACAACTTGAGGCTGTGTCCCCTTTTTCTGTTGCTGGCTGCCTGGCAGCAGAGCCCAACCCCAGCTGGCTACAGCCTCCCTGCAGGGAGCTGCAGACAGCAATGAGCTCTGCCCTGAGCCTCCTCTGCTGCAGGCTGCACACCCCCAGCTCCCTCAGCCTCTCCTCACAGGGCTGTGCTCCAGGCCCCTCCCCAGCCTTGCTGCCCTTCTCTCGACACCTTCCAGCACCTCAACATCTCTCTTGAACTGAGGAGCCCAGAACTGGACACAGCACTCCAGGTGTGTCCTGAGCAGTGCTGAGCACAGGGGCAGAAGAAGCTCCCTTGTCCTGCTGCCCACACTGCTCCTAAGCCAGCCCAGGATGCCATTGACTCTGCAGCCCACTGCTGCCTCCTCTTGAGCTCCTCTCTACCAGCTTCCCTCAGGTCCCTCCTGGCTGCTCTTCACATTGGTCAGGTCTGTTTTGTGAAGGCCCAAAGAGGGATTGTCAGAGACTGAGCTAAACAATATTCCCAACACCTTAGAAAAAAGAATGTTTTGAGCTAAGTTTCTGGGAAGTGCTAAGTGAGCATCCTGTGTGTACTCACTGTCCTGAAGATCCCCTCGGGCACGAGCTCAGACCCCCAGGAGCTTCCCCATAGGCAACAACTGGACAAGAAACCAGCCAAGGAATGCAGAGTGAGCCTGTGCATGCTGACCTGAGACCACCTGCCTGACTGCCGAGCTTGCATGGACTGAAAGACCACCACACCTGGAACTGAGCTCCTGTCACCTAACACACGTAGGAGGCGAAGGCTTCCTGTTGTGACAGGCGATGCTGATTCTGAGCCTGGCAGCTCCTGAGTTATCAGCAGCAGCAATCATTTGATAGAAGCCGGCCGGGCAAGGAGGGGTTCAACGCTGCAAGCCCCTTACGGTACCGAGCATGCCCAACAGCACTGAACGGTAGGCCTGGCTAAGCAAATCATTCCTGGGAAATGCTAAACGATCCTCAGACAAACCTGCACCTTCAGTGAGGCAGCAGGGAAAGGAGAGAAGCTCCAACCTGCGGACGGAGCCCTCCCCACCCGCTCTCTTCCGAGGGGCTTTCGGGACGCCGATGGACGCCAGGGGCACCTCCCTTCTCCCTGCGTCGGGGTATTGCTTGATTCTCTTCCTCCTTCCTTCTCATCCCTCCCTATCCTCGTGTGTGTGTGCAATAAAATCAGCCTATGCGTTTGACACCATTTGTGCCTTAATTCTGTACTCGAGAATCCGAACCCCCCACACACACCCGGGACCCCTCCGGATTGGGACAGGGATGCTCTGAGGTCCGGGCTGACAGCAGCTGCCTTCAGCCCCTGCTTTCTGTGGGATTTGCTCTCGGGATGTAGGTTTTTTCTCTTTCAAAAAGCACTGGACTCACAGAATGGTTTGGGTTGGGACCTTTAAAGATCTCTTAGTTACAGCCCGCTGCCAGGGGCGATGCTAACACTCGGTTTCTTCCAGCCTCTGGCACCGAGGGGTGGCACCAGGGGTCTCTTCTGGCGCAGCAGGCCCCTTTCGGAGCGTTGCATCGGGACCGGCCCCGCTCAGCTCGGTGCCCTGGAGCCGCTCTGCGCTGCCCTGGCCCGAGTGGGCTCGGGGCCGGCAGGGCGGAACGGCTGTGCCCCACCCGCGGGCCCGGGGGCTGCCGCCAGCGCTGTCCCCCGTGTTGGGGAGGTCCTTTCCGCCGTGGCCTCGGGCCCGGCCCCTACCCGCGGTGCTGCGGGCGGGCGGAGCGGCCCCGCCCCGGGGCGGTGCGGCGCAGACCCCGGCCCGGCCCCATAAGGCCGCGGGCCGCCGGCCGGACCCAGCGCCCCAGCCGGGAGGGGCGATGCCGAGGGGGATCGTTATGGACTGGGCCCGAGCCCGGGCTCAGGCTGCCCGCAGCTGCCTCTGCCTCCTCCTGCTCCTGCTGCTGGCCGTGCCCGGGCAGCCGGACCGCGCGGGTGAGTGTGCCGGGGCCTGGGCCCGGGCCCGGGCCCCCTCCCTCTCTCTCTGGCCCCCGTTCCCCTTTCCCGTCCTCTCCGGAAGCCTATAGCGGCTGACTGAGGAGATCTGGCAGCCCTCCCCCTGTGCTCGGCGCTGCCAGGGCCAGGGCTGGCAGGTGGGGCCGGGAGACACCCCCCGGTTCCCTGTGGCTGAGCGCTGGGCCCTGCCCGCCTGCCCCGGGCTGGCCGCGGTGTGTGTGGCACTGCGAGCAGGGCAATCGCCCCTGTGCCGTGGGGGTCACAGGTGCCCGAGGCAGAGTGCTGCGGGTGGTGACACAGGCTGGGCCCTGGCCAGGACCGGCTCTGCCGGAATGCTGCGTGTCAGAAAGGGGCCGAGAGGACAGCAGGACCTTTGTCTGAACCCTAGAACTGGAGGCCTCCTTGGCTGGAGAGCTTGGGGGGGGTTCCCCCGGCACCTGCTGGAGTTTGTGGGTGCCTGGGAAGGCTGTGACTTGGCTTCCCAGCCCTTCTGTGCCAGGCCTGGCACTCTGCTGCCCGGATCTTATCAGCTGACAAGCGACGCACAGGAGAGCCTCCGAAGGCTGTGCTGCACTGGGCAGCTGCTTCATGGCTCTTCCAGAAGTGTTGGCTGTGAGCAGGTGCTGGGCACGGCCGTGTCACTTTGCTGCCCAGAGGGTGCTGCATTTCTGTGCCGAGGTGGCAGGACACCCACACTGAGCCCACCACATCTCAAGGGAGGTGTGCAGGGCCCTATCTGTCTTCCCCTTGTTAGCTTGGGTGGCCCCAGCCATGGTGGTGCCAGGGCTGAGCTGGCAGGGCTGACCCTCAGGAGGGTGAGGCTGTGTCCTGGGGCACAGCACGGTGCCGTTGCTCAGGGCAGCCAGCAGGCATTGTGCTCTTCATGGGCTTTTACCGAGCTGTGCTACAACTACCTGAAGGGAGGTTGTAGCCAGGTGGGGTTGGGCTCTGCTGCCAGGCAACCAGCAACAGAACAAGGGGACACAACCTCAAGCTGTGCCAGGGCAGGTTGAGGCTGGATGTTAGGAGGAAGTTGTTGGCAGAGAGAGTGATTGGCATTGGAATGGGCTGCCCAGGGAGGTGGTGAAGTTGCCGTCCCTGGAGTGTACCAGACAAGCCTGGCTGGGGCACTTAGTGCCATGGCCTGGTTGATTGGCCAGGGCTGGGTGCTAGGTTGTGCTGGCTGAGCTTGGAGCTCTCTTCCAACCTGCTTGGTTCTATGATTCTGGGCTGTGCAGGAGCTGAAACCCTTCTGCTGATGGCTTCATGCTGCCGACTCTGGTGTGTTGTGTACATGATGGGCAAAAATGTGCCCTCTGCTGTTGTTTCCCTCCTCATGGATGCTCTGATAAGGGATAGATGCTCTGTGACTCTTTTGTGCTTGTCACTAATGCACAGTTTGGCAGTCAGAACTTCCTCACTGAGCAGCCTTTCCTCAGACCACTGTGGGTGCTTCATGCTAAGGAGCAGTGCTTTTGTGGTGGGCATCTCTCCCTGAGGGATGCTCTGCTGCCAGCCTCCTGCCTCTCAGTTGCTGTGCTGTGCCTGGTGGGTGAGAGCTGTGTGCTAGACGAGCCCAGCTGTGACAGGTGGCTTTTGGCTTGTGGTGGAGGTAGCCTGACCTGTTGGAAACTGTCCTGCCAGTGTGCCAAGAAGTGAAGTCTTCAGTGGTGCATCTCCAGAACTGTGGATGTTTGTCCTTCCAGGGGCCTGGAAGATCACATTCTGTGCTTCTGTGCTCCACAACCTCCTTGGAAGTGTTCAAGGACCAGGTTGGATGAAGCCTTGAGTGATCTATTCCAGTGGGACGTGTCCCTGCCTATGGCACAGGGGGTTTGGAACTGGCTGAGCTTTGAGGTCCCTCCCAACCTAAACCATTCTATGATTCTATGTGAAGCAGGAATGGGTCCCTGCTGGAAACTGCTAATTAAAAAGTCTGGGCTGAACACAATCAGCTGATGAGGGGGGATTTGTGCAGTGTAGATTTCCCCCTCTCCTCCCAGTTTGTGTCTGTAGGAGGTCTCAGTTGTCTGGCTGTATAAATTCATGAAGGAACCCTCTGGCATCACCATGGGCAGGGGCTGTGGAGTTTAATGCTTGGTCTCTTCCCCAGCACTTGGTGTCATGCACACACCAGGATGTTCAGCCACACTTTGCCACTTCTTACCCCTACCACTTAGAGGCTCTAACCTCTTGGGTTTGAGTTTCTGGGGAGATGCTGTGTTTGGTTAATTCCTTTGTTAAGCTGCTTGGTCTCTTCCCCAGCACTTGGTGTCATGCACACACCAGGATGTTCAGCCACACTTTCCCTCTTCTTAAAGGAATTCCTGAAGGTTTTGACCTCTTGGGTTTGAGTTTCTGGGGAGATGCTGTGTTTGGTTAATTCCTTTGTTAAGCTGCTTGGTGTCTTCCCCAGCACTTGGTGTCATGCACACACACACATGTTCAGTCACACTTTACCACTTCTTAATTCCTGAAGGCTCTGACCTCTTGGGTTTGAGTTTCTGGGGAGATGCTGTGTTTGGTTAATTCCTTTGTTAATCTCCTGGAAAGCACAGCACTGCCTCAGCTGGGTTCAAACAGTTCTGGGACAATCACTCAGCAAAGAGGCTTTTGTGGTTATTTCCTCCACCTGAAGAATGAGAAGAGAAAAAGACATTTCAGGGAACCTTACACTGCCTCCTGTAGAGCTTTGTGCTCACAGAAAGGAAGTTGGAAATGATGACTTCTGTAGCTTTGCATGTCTGGGTCATTCTTGTTTCTCAGGCTAAAATGCACAAGAAGTTTATTTGCTCAGCTCTGTTGATGTCTGTGATGGAGTTTCTCTTGCCTGGCTTCCTTTGGTGGCCACATTTAAAGCCAGTGACATCTCCAAGGAGAAGCTTTCCCATGAACCTCCCCTAGATGAAGCAAGCTGACATCCCCACAGCTGTGAGAGGAGGAAGGAGTGGGCTGTGCAGTCCACAGCTGCTTTCTGTGGGCAAGGCTGTCAGGGGTGCAAGGGGCTTAGTCAGGTAGTAGGATGAGAGGAAGTGTCCTGAAGTTGTGCTGGGGGAGGTTTAAATTGAAGATGAGGAAAAAATTCTTTGCTGCCAGAGTAGTCAGGGATTGGCACAGGCTGCCCAGGGAGGTGGTGGAGTCCCCATCCGTGGAGGTGTTAAGGGAAGGTGTGCCCATGGATTAGTGGCCATGGTGGTTGGGTTGCTGTTGGACTGGATGATCTTAGAGGGCTTTTCCAACCCAAACAGTTCCATGATTCTCTGACTCCAAGGCCACTGGTCCAGGGGGAAGGGTGTGCTGGTGAGGTTAGTTGTCCTGCAGCAGAGCAGAGTGTGGCTTTGCTCTGTCTCTCCTTGTAAGAAGGTTCTGGTGTGACACAGCAGAGGGACCAGCCTAGCTGTATTCTTGCAGACAAAGTCTGGCTTTAGAATGGGCAGGAGGAGCAGTGAGAGTCTAGACAGGAAACACTTACAGCATAGGTCAGGATTTCAGCAAGAGGGAGGTAAAGCTTTGCTGGGAAGGTCTCTGTGGAACAACTCAACACCCTCAGTAGTGCCCAGCACCCCAGGAAGCTACCCAGAGAAGTGCTTTTAACCCTTCTTGCCAGCTTGAATGTTAAAGAAACATTCCAGGTGAGCAATAAATCCAGGAGGTGAAGTTGCTGCCCCTGCCATGACATTGGTCATCTTTTCCTACCTTCCACAGAGGCACTGTGACTGCAGGAGACCTGCTTGGTCTGCAGGGTTAGAGCAGGGCAGGGAGGACATGGAAAAGAAAGTCACAGAATCCTGGAATGGCTCAGGTTTGCAGGGAGCTCAGAGCTCATCTGCTCCAACCTCATGCCGTGGGCAGGGACCACTCTTAGCTAGACTCAGCTGATCAAGGCTTCGTCCAGCCTGGCCTTCAACACCTCCAAGGAGGAGGCAGCCACAGCCTTCCTGGGCAGCCACCTCCAGACTCTCACCACCCTCACACTGAAGAACTTCTTCCTCAATTCCACTCTAACCCTGCTCTGCCTCAGGTTCAAACCATTTCCCCTTGGCCTGGCTCTACACATCCTCAGCAAAAGTATCTCTGTAGCCTTCCTGCAGGATCCCTTCAGGCACTGGCAGGCAGATCTGAGGTCCCCCTGGAGTCTTCTCCTCTGCAGGCTGCACCCCCCCAGCTCCCTCAGCCTGTGCTCACAGCAGAGCTGCTCCAGCCCTTGGAGCATCTTTGTGGCCTCACTCCAGCAGCTCTGTGTCCTCCTTCTGCTGAGGATGCCAGCACTGGTGGTGAAGTCTCAACAGAGCAGAGTAAAGGAAAAGATGCCACAAGGAGCATCCTATAGGAGAACAGCTGGCCAGATGTTCCTGACCGCTCTGGAGATGGAGCAACAGCAAGGCACTCTTCAGCCTGTGAGGTATGGGAGGAATTGAAGCTGTTGGCTTCCTTGGAACTGGTTCTACTTTTAGCAGCAGATTTGTTAGCTGCTGTTCTGTGCAGGTCTCCAAACATTTTGCAGTGCTCTGGGATAATATTTGCATGGGGAAAGTGAAGGAGATTTTTGTTTCCAGTAATTCAAAGAATAAATCTTCCTGTAGCTGACATCGTGGTGTAGAAGTCAGCTGCACCTCAGAATGCTTTTCCTGGTGTGTCATCGACTGCAGAAATACCCTGAGGCAGTAACTGATGGCTCCATTCATTCTGCATGGCCATCTGCAAGCCTGTTCATGGAATCATAGAATCAAGCAGGTTGGAAGAGACCTCCAAGCTCAGCCAGCACAACCTAGCACCCAGCCCTGGCCAATCAACCAGACCATGGCACTAAGTGCCCCAGCCAGGCTTGGCTTCAACACCTCCAGCCACAGCCACTCCACCACCTCCCTGGGCAGCCCATTCCAATGCCAATCACTCTCTCTGCCAACAACTTCCTCCTAACATCCAGCCTCAACCTGCCCTGGCACAGCTTCAGGCTGTGTCCCCTTCTTCTGTCGCTGGCTGCCTGGCAGCAGAGCCCAACCCCACCTGGCTACAGCCTCCCTGCAGGGAGCTGCAGACAGCAATGAGCTCTGCCCTGAGCCTCCTCTGCTGCAGGCTGCACACCCCCAGCTCCCTCAGCCTCTCCTCACAGGGCTGTGCTCCAGGCCCCTCCCCAGCCTTGCTGCCCTTCTCCAAACACCTTCCAGCACCTCAACATCTCTCTGCAATGGAGGACCCCACAACTGGACACAGCACTCAAGGTGTGACCTGAGCAGTGCTGAGCACAGGGACAGAAGAAGCTCCCTTGTCCTGCTGCCCACACTGCTCCTGAGTCAGACCCACCCTGCTTGGCCAAGTCTGTGATGAGTTTGAAAGAGGGACACAAGGAGTGCATGTTGGGTTTGCAGCTGGGAGCTTCCAGTCAAGTGGGGTTTGGGCTCCTCAGAGAAGGTCCTGATGTGATCCTGTGCTGTGAGGACAGGCTGAGGGAGCTGGAGGTGTGCAGGCTGGAGAGGAGAAGGCTCCAGGGGGACCTTGGAGCTGCCTGTCAGTAGCTGAAGGGATCCTGCAGGAAGGCTGCAGAAGGTGTCCAGAGACAGGTCAAAGGGGAATGGTTTTATGCTGAAGCAGAGCAGAGTTAGAGTGGAGCTGAGGAAGAAGTTCTTCACTGTGAGGGTGGTTAGAGTCTGGCACAGTCTGCCCAGGGAGGCTGTGGCTGCCTCCTGCCTGGGGGTGTTGAAGGCCAGGCTGGATGAAGCCTTGAGCAGCTGAGTCTAGTGGAGAGGTGTCCCTGCCCACGGCAGGAGGTTTAGAGCAGATGATCTCTTAGGTCCTTTGCAAGCTGAACTGTTCTAGGATTTGTGATCCCTGTAGTGACAAATACCTGGCAGAGACATGTGGCTGTGAAAGGATTGGTGCAAAGTGTCCTCCTGAGGTGGAAATAATTGTCTGCATAGGTATGAGAGGATGAAAAATGGGGTGTAGGAGCCTGCTGACAGGAAAGGAAGTGAGTGTTGGAGTGGTTTAAAGAGCAGGTGAGTCAGCTCTGCCTGTTATGGAAGGAGGAGGTGAGGCTGAGGAGTTCACCAAACATGTGAACCTTGACACTTGGAAGGCCTCACTGGGCTGTGGTGTCCTGGTTTGCATCCTTCCTCAGGGCAGGAATGGAGAGCATTGAGCCCAAGCCCTCTGCCAAGGCAGGGTCAGCTAGAGAAGATCAGACAGGACCACATCCAGGTGCTTTTGAATGGCTCCATCACCCTTCAGTTGAAGGAGTTCCTCCTCCTGTTCAGATGAACTCCTGATGTGCCAGTTTGTGCCTGTTACCCCTTGTCCTGGCGCTGGGCACCACTGGACAAAGCCTGGCCCCACCCTCCCCATGCCCAGCACTGATGAGATCCCCTCAGGCTGCTCCTCCTCAGGGTCTGTGCCTGAGCCAGCTGCAGCCTGGCAGGGTCTGTGGGGACAGGAGATGCAGCTTGGCTTCTGCTGGGTGCAGAGCTCAGCTGGCAGGAAGCAAGCAGGCTGACAGCTCACCTCAGTGTCTGCAGAACTGCAACCTCCTGACGCTTTTCAGGCTCCCACACCAAATTCCTGCTGTGGATTTAGAGTGGGGAGTGGAAGGTGACTCACATCTTCCTATTTGCCACCTTCCAATTTGCCTGGTAATTAAAGGCAGGTTTAATGAGACAAAGTAAAGGTAGTGGATGCACTTGAGTGTTTTTCTCTTTGGGAATGCCCCAGCTGCTGTCCACCCAGGGATGGACCAACCTGGAGAAAGGAAGGCTCCAGGGAGACCTTAGAGCAGCCTTCCAGTACCTGCAGGGGCTACAGGAGAGCTGGTTTGGGATTGGAAGAAATCTTAAAGATCATCCTGGTTCCAGCCTCCCACTAGCACAGCTTGCTCAAGGCCTCACCCAACCTGGCTGTGGACACCTCCAAGGAGGGGGCAGCCACAGCCTCCCTGGGCAGCCTCTGCCAGTGTCTTCCCATCCTCAATCTAAAGAATTGCTTCCTCTTCTCCACTCTCAATCTTCTCTCTTCCAGCTCAAAGCCATTGTCCCTTGTCCTGGCATTCCCAGCCCTTGTCAGAAGTCCCTCCCTAGCTATCCTGGAGCCCCTTCAGGTACTGGAAGGCTGCTCTAAGGTCTTGCCTGACTGTCCTAGCTTGTCCCCACGGAGGAGGTTCTCCAGCCCTCTGATCATTTCTCAGGGTTTGTGTTTCTTGGCAGGGGAGAATCACAGAATGGTTTAGGTTGGAAGGTACCTCAAGGATCATCCAGTCCCAGCCCCCTGCCATAGGGAGGGACACTTCCCACTAGGGCAGGTCTCTCAAGACCTCATCCAGCCTGGCCTTGAACTCCTCCAGGAAGGTGATTGAAGATCACATTGGGTGATGCTGTCCTCCACAACCTCCCTGTGCCAGTCTCTCACCACCCTCACTGCAAAGAACCCTTTCCTAACATCCACTTTCAATCTTCCCTCTGCCACTTCAAACCCATTCCACCTCCTGTCATTCCAAGCCCATGTCAATAGTCCCTTCCCAGCCTTCCTGTAGTCCCCTTCAGATCCTGGAAGGCCACTCCAAGGTCTCCTCAAAGCATTCTCTTCTCCAGGCTGCAGACCCCCAACTCCTGTACCCTTGTCCTTAGAGCAGAGATGCTGCAGCCGTCTGAGCATCTTCATGGCCTCCTCTGGACTCACTCTAACGAGGCTGTTGCTCGTTTGAAGGTGGGGGGATGATGAGGAGCAAGGTTGTCTCTGGCACATTCTGGTTTCTGCTTAGCTTGTCCCTGTGGTTGGTTTCCCACCAGCTGAGCTGTGCCCTCCTTGAGGGTCACCTGCGATGCGTGGAGCGTGCATCAGGCTGGCTGCACAGTGAGGGCTCCTGCTGTGGGTGCTTCTGCTTCCACCCAGCAGCTTGTGTCCTGCTGGGGCTGCTGAAGGGATGTGTTGTGGTTTTTTGGCCACTGTGGAAAAGGACCTAGGGGTGTTGGTTGACAGCCACCTGGACATGGGCTAGGCTGTGTCCCAAGGAAGGGAAGAACAAGGTCTTGTACCTGAAATAGGCTCCTGGACTGGGGGTGCTGAAGGGAGGGAAGGAGAGCAGAAAGCAAAGGGAGAACAACTGCTGAAAGTTGTTCTCCTCTGGTGTTGTTGCTCTGAGGAAGCCTCTCAGAGTCCCAGCTCTTCCCAGAAATCCCTCCCAGCTCCTGGTCGGATGATTCACTCCCTTCTGTTCTGCTTCCAAGCTGCTTTGGGGGAGACTTTCTGCTTTCCAAGCACTGCAGAGATGAACTATGCCCGCTGCTGCTGCAGCACGTGGCCTGAGAGGTCTCCACAGCCCCGGCCAAGTGTCACTGTGTCACTTCCCCTCTAATAAAGCCACTTCTGGATGCTGGGGGCAGGGGGGGAGTAGCAAGTGCAGAGCAGCGATGGGCAGGAGCTGGGGTCCGGATATGAGCGAAACGTGTGGCTGGAAATGAGCAGCGTAGAGAGGTGACTTGTGCTGGCCCGGGGAAGGAAGCAGCCCTTCCCTGCCTCTGCAGGCCAAGGAGCTGTGGCCACTCTGGCAGCAGAAGGGCTGTTCCAGCAGCTTTAGCTCTGCTTTTAATACCTTGTACCCAACAATCACTGACGAAGCTGCTGCTAAGCATCCCCTTGCCACCCCCTGGATCAGAAGTGGATTGACTTGGAAGGGACCTTAACGATCATCCAGTTCCAAGCCCCCTGACGTGGGCAGGGACATCTCCCACTAGCCCAGGTTGCTCAAGGCCTCCTCCAGCCTGGTCTGAAACACCTCCGTGGAGGGTGGATTTGGGGATTACATCAGGAGGCACAGGGTGGCAGGAGCCTGACTGCTTTCTGGAGGCACAGGGTAACAGGATCCTGGCTGTTCTCTTCCCCCTGCCTTGCAGTCAGGAAGCTGAGGCTCCTCTGATGAGCTCACTGATTCCATTGCCATGAGCTAGTTAAAACTGTTGCTCCTGCAATCCTGGGTGACCAACCTCCTGCTTCCCAAGGGAGCAGCTCCTGAGCCAGCAGAGGCAGGCAGTGGCTGTTGATGGGACAAGGAAGGTCCACGTGCAACATGTTGTTCACACAGCCCATGGAGAGCTGTGGCTGGCACAGATCTGATGCCTTGGAAAGGAAACTTGGCCTGTAGGTTTCTCTTTGGTCCAGAGGATCTGTCTGATGTTGCATATGCAAAGCATTTATGAAGTGATCTGCAAAAGTGCTGCTTTGTAGCAGGAGCTTTCTTTCACCTCCCTTGTTTTTATAAGGTCCTTAGGAGCTCTCTAAGAGCTTTCCTGAGCAGCACCAGCTTGTGTCAGAGGTTTGGCTGCAGTGAGCACAGCAAGGGTGTGAGGCTGAGCTCTGCTGGGCCGTGCTGCTGGGAAGCACAGGAACTGCTGGAGCTCCTGGAAGCTCATCCATAGAGGTGGGACAGTGGAGCTGGTGTGGTTCTGCAGCTTTGCTGTGCAGGACACCTGCTTCTGGCACTGCCTGTGTGTCCTTGATCAAGTTCTGTGCTGGCCTGCTTTGGGAAGCGCTGCGATGCCTGCTGCTGAGAGGTGGTGGTGTGGCAGAGAGATGCTTGTGAGACAGCACTTGGAGTGTGAAGCTTTCAGTTTGAAACCTTCTGGAGGCCTGGATGCCTTCCTGTGTGACCTATCCTAGGTGATCCTGCTGTGGCAGGGGGGTTGGACTCGGTGATGTCCAGAGGTCCCTCTGTGATTTGTGTTCTCTGCCCTGTGGATGGTCTTTGGCCTTTTGCAAAGGCATCCAAGTGTGTTTGGCTCTGAGCTTCGCTCTCTGCCCTCCTGTGTGCATCAGGGTCTTTGGCTTGTTCTGTTTGGGTTACAACTCTCTAAGTGCATCTGATTCCTTGGTGCTGTGTTGAACTTGTGAGTGTGTGACGAGGCAGCTGCCCTGTGCTGTGCTGCAGGCCCAACACTGAGCAGCCCAGGGATAAACTGGGAGCCTGGACTGGGATCCTGGGCTGCCTCCTTCCTAATGAAGGGGCTTGTCATGAAACAGCTTTCTTCTTCCTTGAGTTTATCCTTCTGTGCTTTGTTCTTTAGCCACTGTTTCTGTTCTGCCTTCCAGGTTTCCAGGAGGTTTCTCTGTTGTCTTCCTATGAAGTTGTCGTCCCACAGAGGTTGGGGAGAGAGCGGCGAGAGGCTTCCAATGTCTCCTCAGCACAGGTGCTTCAGATGCCTTCAGTTTAGGAGCTGCTTCCTGCTGAGGTCCACCCAAAACTGACCTGAAATTCTCACAAAACACAAATCTCTCTCCTCTAGTAACAAAGGAGAATCTGTCCATCTGCCCATCCACCTTCAGCTGAGTGATGCTAAAGCTCTCCCTGCTCCAGAGGTTCAAGCTGCCACAGTGGATTTTTGATCCAGGTGTAAAAGTTGCACAATGAGGGTTGTTAGGCACTGGAATGAGAGGTGGTGAAATCATCATCCTGGAATATGCTCAAAACCTGACTGGAGGAGGCCCTGAGCAGCCTGTGCCAGCTCTGCAGCTGGTCCTGCTTTGAACAGGGGGTCAGATTAAACAACCTCCAGCAGGACTTTGCAGCTACTTTGCTGCAGCCACGTAACTAAAGACTGCCTGCTTCACAGTACTTGGATTAGACCAGCTGGGTTTAGTCACAAATCTTTCCAGCACTGGCAGAATGTAATAGTAACAGGAATGCCTGGCAGTGTCCCAGCTCCTGCTGGGACAGTCAGCGTAGAGCTTGGCCCATTCAGCTCCTCCACTCAGGACTTGAGGACCCTCATTACTGTGTGTAGCACTTGGAGGTGGTGGCTCACTGAGAGTGGTCAGTAACAAAACTCTGTTGTTCTTGGCCAGTAACTAAGAAGGGTTTTATTCTGTGGAAGGCTTAGACAAGAGGAGTAAGAGAACCACAAAGCTGTTTTGAAACAGCTTCCTTTGTGTGGCGTTTCCGCAGTCCCTCAGGAGCAGATGCCAGGTTCTGGAGGTAGGAATGATTCCAGGATGGGTTTGAGGCTCACCCACACGTGGCTGTTCCTGCTCTGCTGCAACCAGCAGGACTGAAAAAGGGAAGTTTATCAGTTGGTAGGACTGGAGCAGCTGTGAGGACAGGCTGAGTGCAACCTGGAGAGGAGAAGGCTCCAGAGGGACCTTAGAGCTGCCTGTCAATAGCTGAAGGGATCTTGCAGGAAGGCTGCAGAGAGAGTCTTGCTGAGGGTGTCCAGAGCCAGGCCAAGGGGGAATGGTTTGAAGCTGAGGCAGAGCAGGATTAGAGTGGCGCTGAGGAAGAAGTTCTTCAGTGTGAGGGTGGTGAGAGTCTGAAACAGGCTGCCCAGAGAGGCTGTGGCTGCCTCCTGCCTGGGGGTGTTGAAGGCCAGGCTGGACGAGGCCCTGAGCAGCTGAGTAGTGGAGAGGTGTTCATGCCATGGCATGAGGCTGGAGTAGATGATCTCTAGAACCTTTTCCAGCCTAGGCCTTTCTGTGGTTTCAGAGGAGGTTTTCTGCATTAACATGAGTTAAATGCAATTGTTTTTGTGTCCAGGACCAGGTGTCCTATGCCATTGAGATCGAGGGGAAGGCATACACCATCCACCTGCAGAAGAACAGGTAAGTGGTGAATTCCCTTCCGTGCTGCAATCCCTTTGCCCTTGTCCGAATCCCAGGCTGGCAGGTGGCAGTAGGAGCTGTGGTTCCTGAGGCTCTGTGAGGAGTGTGGCTCTGTGCTGGCTCTGCAGAATCTGCAGGGGAAGAAGCAGAAGGGGATTGAGTCACAGAGGCCTGGCTGGCAGCCAGAGAGCTGCTGAGCTGCAGCCCTGGAGATGCCCTTGGTGAAGGAAGCAGCAGCTCGCTCAGAGGGGATCTGGGGACTGGCTGAGGCAGCTCTCTCCATTCACTGCTGAAAATAAACTCAGCTACATTGCAAGTGAATATTTTTGCTTTCTTCTGGATTTTGTTTATTGTTTTGGGTTTTCTTTTTTCCTGTCTCAGTGGCAGAAGACAACTAATGAATGAGGAAGCTGACTTCATATCCCAGGCCTTGACACTCAGAGAGGTTCCAGACAACCTAGATGTTGTCTGTCCTGAGCTGCGTTTTGCAGGAGCTGCTTGCAGCAGCAGCAGCAAGTTACCATTTCTCAGGCTACTGCTTTTAAAAGTGCCCTCGTGGTAGAGAAAAGGCAAAACCAGTGCAGTGGACAAGCCCCTGGGGATCTGCAGCTTGGCAAGCCCCTGACCCTCAGAAACGTGGGAATGCTGCTCCCCTGTGTCAGGGGATGTGCTGTGTGGGTCAGCAGGCTGAGGCGTGGGAGGCTTCCTTCCAGAAGTGGGGAAGAGAAGGCAGCAGAGCTGCAGCAGGGCTGGGTGCTGCCTTTTTCTGTTCATGCTTTATCCTGCAGGAGGGCAAAGCTCCAGCACAGTTCCCTGGGTTTTGCTGTTTGGTTTCATGCCAGCATGCTGACATCTTGGATTTTGCTGTGGCAATGCATAATTTCTTTGTTAATTCCAGGGGTTTCCCTATGAAGGTTTTCCTTTTTCAGTTGCAGTTTATGTATTTAGGACACTTTAGCATCATCTTTCTGCCTTGTGCCACAGGCAGTGAATGAATTGCTCTTGTTTGCCTTCTCCTCTCTCTCCCAGAGAACTGCTGCCCAAAGATTTCACTGTTTATACCTACAACGAGGAGGGGAAGTTGCAAGCAGACTACCCAGATGTCCAGGTAGGGTTTTGTCCTTCTCATACCCTCACTGAAGGTAACTTGAACACTGAATAGCTGCAGGATGAGGGAGTTAGGGCACAGCAGCACCATTAGACCTGTGTGCTCCTGCCAGTCAGCAGCCTTCATTTTGGAGTTTGTCCTAGGCCTGTATGTGCTTATCTGGAGGTGTGGCCTCACCAGTGTCCAGTACAGGGGCACATTCACTGCCCTCCTCCTGCTGGCCACACTCTTGCTGCTGTGACAGGTGTCTGTCATCTTGTCTGAGGGGACATGTGAGAGTCAGGCATTGCAGGGCTGTTTCCTAGCAGCCTGAGTGGTGATTTGGCCTTGATCAGTAGGGAGGGGCTGGCCTCAGAATATTTGAGACAGGGTGGAGGACAGAGCTTCAGAGCAGGGTGGCTCACAGTCAAGAAAGGCAGTTACTAGATCAGGGAATCACAGAATGGTTTGGGTTAGAAGGGACCTTAAAGCTCCTCCAGTTCCAACCCTCTGCCGTGGGCAGGGACACCTCCCACCAGCCCAGGTTGCTCAAGGCCTCATCCAACCTGGCCTTGAACATCCACAACCTCCCTGGGCAAACCTGTTCCAGTGTCTTCCTGCTGCTGCAGTGGGGATGGACTTAGATGACCTTTAAAGGGCCCTTCCAACACAATGCATTCTGTGATGCTCTGAGGCCTGGAGCACCTCTGCTATGAGGACAGGCTACAAGAGCTGGGGGTCTGCAGCCTGGAGAAGAGAAGGCTTCAAGTAGACCTTGGAGTGGCCTTCTNGTGGGAGGTGTCCCTACCTATGGCAGGGGGTTTGGAACTGGCTGAGCTTTGAGGTCCCTTCCAACCTAAACCATTCTATGACTCTCAGGCTGGAGGTGCAGCCAGTCAGAGCTCACAGTGGGGGTGCAGACACCCGTGGGAGGTGGGTGTGTAACCTGCCTTTGTTCTCCCATCTAGGATCACTGCCACTACCAGGGATACGTGGAGGGGAGCCTGGATTCTGTGGTTGCTGTCAGCACCTGCTCAGGGCTCAGGTAGCACAACTCCTCTTTGGTGTCACTATGTCACCTGGGTCACAGCTTGCTGAAGCTGAAACAAAACCCCTGCTCTGATTTTTAACTGCTGCTCAGCCAGGCAGGGAATGATGGGCCAGAGCCAGGCTGTAGAGGGCTGTGCCTCTGTGCAGCCTGTCTGTGGTGGCTTCATTCATACAGTTAAGAGACTTTGGAAGTTGCATGAGGTAAGCTGCAGTTTGTCAGCTGTGCTCTGCTTTGTTTCCTGACTTGGATGGATGCTCACTGCAGAGAGCTGCATGTGGTGTAAAAATGAGAAGTTAGACCCCCAGGCTGCACTTTCTGCCCCTGAACCTTCTGCACATGCAATTTGCTTGGCAGTTCTTCTGCTTTCAGCTGATTTCCATGTCTTTGAAGGTTGTTTTTTTGCAGTGCCATGCCAGACACCACAGCAGCATCAGGAATTGAACGAAAGCATCTCTGCTCGAGGCCTGGGGCTGAGCTTTTTGGCAGTGCAGAGTCTTTTAACCAAAAAAAATATTGAGTTTGCTGTGTCTGGGAAGGCCCTGGCCAGGGTCAAGCTGTGTTGAGGCTTGACATGAAGGACATTGTTCTGCAAGGAGTGAGAGAGAGCCTTGCCTTCAGCTATCAAAGAATCATTGTGCCTTTTTCTGCTGTAAGCACCTGGATGGCCTCTTTCTGTGCTTAACACAAGAATTTCTCACACTCTCCTGTGTCTTAGGGGTTTGGTGATGCTAGGGAACATCACCTATGGAATTGAGCCCATGGATTCCTCTTCTGGCTCTAAACACATCTTGTATCGACTGGACAACGTGAAGCAGGAGCCCAGCACCTGTGGAGTGACCTCTGAAGACCATGCAAAGGAGCACACAGAGGACAATCACCATCCCAGTATGACCCAGCTGCTGCGAGTGAGTGCTCCACTGTTTCCTCCACAGGCCCCCATAATGCATTTTGTGAGTGCTGGAAGCAGCTTATCAGCTTCCCTGGGGTTTAACACATAGCTCAAAGCTTTGGGATTCAGAGGTTTTGCTGTGCTGCTGAAAACCTCAGCTGCTCCCACAAGGCAGCTGCAGTTTCCTTCTGCTCCTGCACACAGCAGTGAGAGTTAAGCAGTGAGTTGGGTTCACAGAATCAGGCCAGGTTGGAAGGGACCCCAAGGATCATCTGCTCCAGCCAAGGTTATTCATGGGAAGAGCTTTTGAGGCTCTTGAGGGCAGGAGCTTATTGCCCCTTGTGCTATCAAGGGGACACAGTCTCAAGTTGTGCCAGGAGAAGTTTAGGCTGGATGTTAGGAGGAAGTTGTTGGCAGAGAGTGATTGGCATTGGAATGGGCTGCCCAGGGAGGTGGTGGAGTCGCTGTGCCTGGAGGGGTTCCAGACAAGCCTGGATGGGACACTTAGTGCCATGGTCTGGTTGACTGGATGTGCTAGGTTGGACTGGATGATCTTGGAGGTCTCTTCCAAGCTGGTTGATTCTATGATCACAGGATGCCACCAAAAAGAGCCTGACCCCCTTTTTCTTGCCCCACACCCTTCAGATGTAACCATCAATAAGATCTCCCCTCAGCCTTCTCTTCTCCAGACTAAACAGCCCAGGTCTTGCAGCCTTTCCTTCTCAGACAGATGTTCCAGGCCCTTCACCATCCTCATAGCCTCCATTGGACTCTCTCCAGTATATCCCTATCCCTTTTGAACTGGGCAAAATACTCCAGCTGTGGTCTTGCTAGGGCAGAGTAAAGGAAGAGAACCTCCCTTGCCCTGCTGGCCACACTCTTCCTCATGCAGCCCATTTACTGTTGACCTTCTTGGCCACATGGCTGTGCCATGGAGAAATCTCTGCACAGCTGCATTTTAGGGTAAACCACAGAGAAGTCATCATTGTGTTGGACTCACTTCTTGCCTTTGGCTGCTTCCCCTCTTGGCAGGGATTTCTCTGGGTGTGTCTCTCAAAGCATGACTTGTATCAAGTGAAATATGACAGTGTCATGAGGCTTCTTTTGTTTATCCTTGAATTAAAAGTGAAATTGTCTAAAACTGTTTTTTCCTGCAGAGGAAGAGAGCAGTCCTGCACCAAACAAGATATGTGGAGCTCTTCATAGTGGTGGATAAAGAAAAGGTGGGGCCTGGGCATTGCTTTCCCTTCCTTCTCCCCAGGAGGTGGCTTGAAAAGTCTTTGGGTCTTCATGACTGGTCGAAAGACACAGTTCAGGCAGGGTTGTGCAGGTCTGCCAGCCTAGAACTGAACAAACACCTTCTGTGCACTGCTCTTGGTGAAGAGAGCAATCATGTGAGGGAAACACGTGGCAAAACATCTTGGGTTTGTTGTTTGCTCCTGATTTTTTTTTGCTGTTGAGCAATAGCAGCCAAGATGCGACCATCTCCAGCAGCATCTTCTAGACAGGAGATCTGGAGCCAGCCACAAATCGTTTTTCATGTGACCAGTTGTAAAGTTTGGAGGCTTCTTGCCTTTTTCTAGCTCTTGTCTTTATCTCTTCCCTGCCTGACTTTCTTTTGTCTTGCAGTTTGAAGACTTTGGGAAGAGTGAAACAGAAGTGAGGGAGCACATGGTGCAGCTGGCCAACTTCCTGGACAGTGTAAGTCAAAGCTACCCTGGGCACATCTGCAGCACCCTGCAGCTCTGGGCACTTGGGTGGACTTCCACCTCGGGAAGTTCTACCTCACCTCTGCTCTCGCTGCCTTGGTGTTGTGATGGTTTGGGTGTTACCTGCCTTGCCCCAACTTGTGAAAGATCACCCAGACTAGACCCAGCTGCTGGAAATGGAATGAAGCTTTTTACTTACAGCTTAGCACAAGCTACAAGCAGATATTTAGGATATATAGACAGAAATAGACAAGTTAAAAGTAATACAGAAACACAACAGCTCTCCCAGGAACCTGAGTCCCCAGGAGGGGCTCTCAACCACCCTTCCTCCTTCTTCCCACCCCTCTACCTTACCTCAGACTTTGCCTTACGTTCAAGGTGAGTTTGGAGGATCAGCCAGGGGGGGTTAGGAAGCAGAAGGATTAGTCAGGCAGCAAGTTGGGTTAGAGAGAGTAGAGAGAGAAGTGCAGCCCAAAAAAGCCAGAGAGAAACTCTGTGTTATCTATGTTTGTTTTCTTGTTCTTATCCATCTCAGCAAGCCTATGAGGAAAGTAGCCATCACCACTGGTTCCTTTTCACAGCCTATAATCTAATTCTCACCAAAATATCCCAGCTAGGTTCCATCTAGCACAGGTGTCAATGAAGTTAAGGATTTTAGCAAGCCAGGAGCTAAAGCTGTTCTGTTGCTGACTGCTGGAGTGGTGCCAGGGGAGCAGGGCTGCAGGGTGGTGCAGGATTTATTGACTGGGCTTTGGTCAGTGCATTGCTGTCAAAGCTTCTCCACCTCCAAACTCCTCTGCAGTTCATCAGGCTTGAGAATTGGAGCAGGTCCAGAGGAGGCCACAAAGATGATTACAAAGCTGGAGAACCTCTGCTATGGGGACAGGCTGGGAATGTTGGAGCTCTTCAGCCTGGAGAAGAGAAGGCTCCAGGCAGACCTCAGAGCTGCATTTCAATATCTGAAGGGGACCTACAGGAGGGCTGGGGAGGGACTGTTCAGAAGGGCCTGTGGGGTAGGCTGAGGGCAATGGTTTGAAACTGGAGCAGGGCAGAGTTAGGTTGGACATTAGGAGGAAATTCTGCAGTGAGGGTGGTGAAACACTGAGATTGCTCAGGGATGTGGTTGAGGCCCCATCCCCGAAGCCATTCAAGCTCATCCTTGCTATGCCCCAGGGCAGCCTGCTCCAGCTGCAGCTGTCCCTGCCGAGCGCAGGGCGGTTGGACAAGATGCCCTTGGAGGGTCCCTTCCATCCCGGAGCCATCTGTGACTATCTTCAGAAGCATTTCTCCCTGTTTCTGCTCCCCAGATGTACCTCATGTTGAACATCCGCATCGTGCTGGTGGGGCTGGAGATCTGGAAGTCAGGGAACATCATCAGCACGGAGGGAGGCGCTGGGGACGTGCTGGCCAACTTCGTCCAGTGGCGCGAGAAGAACCTGGTCCTGCGCCGCAGGCACGACAGTGCCCAGTTCGTCCTGTGAGTTCTGGCCCTCCCCTGGGCTCCTAAGCAGATTCATTCTGTTCCTGGCTCTGCTCTGCTGCCCACAGTGGCTGCTGCCTTTCAGCAGGGGACCCAGTGCAGTCTGCTGGCAGCTTCAGCAGCTCTGGGATGGCAACATCTGGGATGTTCTCAGGGTTCCTCCTGGTTGCTGTGATGGCAGATCCGAATTGAGAGGCTGATTTTGCTGTCCCACCTAGAATCATAGAATGGTTTAGGTTGGAAGAGACCTCAAGGATCATCCAGCTCCAACCCCCTGCCATAGACAGGGACACCTCCCACTAGAGCAGGCTGCTCAAGGCCTCATCCAGCCTGGTCTTAAACACCTCCAGGGAATCATAGAATCAGCCAGGCTGGAAGAGAGCTCCAAGCTCATCCAGTCCAACCTAGCACCCAGCCCTAGCCAATCAACCAGACCATGGCACTAAGTGCCCCAGCCAGTCTCCTCTTGAACACCTCCAGGGATGGCAACTCCACTGCCTCCTTGGGCAGCTCATTCCAGTGCCACTCTCTCTGTGAAGAACTTCCTCCTAACAACCAGCCACCTACCACCTCCCCTGGCACAGCTTGAGACTGTGTCCCCTTGTTCTGTTGCTGGTTGCCTGGGAGAAGAGACCAACCCCTCCTGGCTACAGCCTCCTTTCAGGTAGTTGTAGACAGCAGTGAGGTCACCACTGAGCCTTCTCTTCTCCAGGCTGCACACCTGCAGCTCCCTCAGCCTCTCCTCATAGAGCTGCAATGATTTGTGGTGTGTTGAGTGAAGTCTCCACTCAGATAATCCTGCTGAGAGGTCGTGTGGCATGGAAGGCTGCATGCAGTGTGGCATGGAGGGCTGCATGCAAGCTGCATGCAGCATGGGAACTTGACACAGCAGAACACAAAAGACTACAGGGCATGTGGGACAGGAAGAGAGCCAATTCATAATAAACCATCCTCCTTTAAATCAATAAATAATCCCTGGTTAGGTTTTTAGGGCCTTTTGCACTTGAAAATGAGCATCAGCCTGGTGCAGGGCATTGCTCTGGAGTGGGGGAAAAGTGATGCCTGCAGTCAGAAGCCAGCAGCCTGCTGCACAGTTTGAGCTCTGGCATTAATCTATCCCAATGCCCTTAAATTAGCAGGGAGCTTCCTGAGCTGTCATCCCTGCCCTCCTTCCAGGACATGTGTCCCTGTGCACTTCCCCCTTCTGCAGATAGCACAGCCCTTGGGAAGTCACAGCCTGAGGCAGGGAAGAGGGAATAGGCTGGGACGAGGGTCACAGCCCAGCTGCCCTGGGCAGAGTGCTTGTTGCCCTTCCCCTCCAGCAGTGTTCAGGTGCTGGGTGTGAAACAGCTGCAGAACCACTCCTCAGATCCTTCTCTTTACAGTAGAATGTGGTGCACTGTGCTCTGTGCTCGGGCTGTGAGGGCTCTGTAGAGACAAAATAAGAGCAATGGGAGGAAGTTGACAAAGAAAGGAACCCCTGGATTTGGCAGCAATAGAGAGGCAGCTAACAGCCAAGGAAAACAAAATGGTCTGAAGGGTGGACCCAGAAGTTCCTTGGATTGAGGGACTCAGAGAACCCTTGAATGGAGCCCAACTGTCAACCCAGATCATAGAATCAGTCAGGGTTGGAAGAGACCACAAGGAGCAGACAGTGCCAACCCCCTGCCATGCCCAGGGACACCCTACCCTAGAGCAGGCTGCACACAGCCTCAGCCAGCCTGGCCTGAAACACCTCCAGCCATGGGGCCTCAACCACCTCCCTGGGCAACCCCTGCCAGCCTCTCACCACTCTCATGCTCCACAATTTCCTCCTCACCTCCAGGCTGACTCTCCCCACCTCCAGCTTTGCTCTGTGGTCTTTCTACCATAGATTCATAGAATGGTTTGTGTTGGAAGGGACCTTAAATGCCATCCAGTTCCAACCTCCCTGCCATGGGCACACCTCCCACTTGCCCAGGTTGTTCAAGGCTCTCTGCCCAACCTGGCCTCATTGGAAGGTGTGGAAGAGGCTAACTTGCTCTGCAAACTCTTAACTGGAAAGACTAACAGAGCCATGAGCAGAAAGGTAAAGCTGAAGTGGCAGTTCCTGGCAGTGCCCTCCATTAGCACTGGACAGCTGCAGGAGCAGTGTCCCAGCATCAGAAGCAGCAGATGGGCTGTCTGTGTGCCACCAGGGTGATTGTCCTTTCTCTTTCTCCCCATGGCTGCAGGAAGAAGGGGTTTGGTGGCACAGCTGGAATGGCCTATGTGGGAACAGTGTGCTCCAAGAGCCACGCAGGAGGCATCAATGTGGTGAGCTCCCTTCAGTCATACTGTGAACGTGACCAAGATCAGGCAGAAGCCTTCCTGGAAGGACAGAACCCTTAATAATGAGGCTGAGGTGGCTTAGTGAGGGCTTTTATGTGGCCCCCAACCAGTTCTGGCACTTCTGTGATACCTGCATCACAGCTTTTCTGTAGCCTGCATCATCTGCTCAGCCTCCTCCTCAGAGTGCAGCACTCAGGAGAAGGGGACAGGGTTAGAAGCCTGTGGCAGCTGTGGCTGTTGTCAAACCTGCCCTCTGCTGTCTGCCTGCTCTGCCCAGTCCTGAGCTCCTGGGGCAGTGCTGGTTGAGTGCCCTCCTTGTGTGAGCTCAGAGTGCTAATGAGCTGCATGGCTGAGCCTGGGCAACTGGCAGTCCAAGTCATCTTGTTCTGCTGGAGGGGTGACAGAAGTCCTGAAGCTGGAATTTGCATGCTTGAGGAGGTTTGGGCTGGTGTGGAGAGCCCCAGCTGGGGTGATAATGTTGCAGCTGCACTGGGAGCTTGAGATTGTCAGGCAGTGTCCCTGTCACAGAGCCACTGAATGGGTTGGGTTGGAAGGGGCCTTAAAGATCATCCAGTTTCAACCCTCCTGCCATGGGCAGGGATGCCTGCCACCAACCCAGGCTGCTCAAGGCCTCATCCAGCCTGGCCTTCAACACCTCCAGGGCCAAAGGTCAGGCAGAAGCAGACACAGTTGGTCTGCAGGTCCTGTTAACGCAGAGACAGGGTGACAGAGGAGTCTTCTTGGCACAGGAGTCAGCACCAACTTCCTCAGTGTAAAGCTGCCTGCTCATTTTCTCCTGGTTTGTGCAGTTTGGCAGGATCAGTATCCAGATGTTTGCATCCATCATGGCTCATGAGCTAGGCCACAACCTGGGGATGAACCACGACGATGGCCGCGTCTGCCACTGCGGCGCCAGCAGCTGCATCATGAGCTCTGGGGCATCGTAAGTGAGGACAGCAGGGGAAGGGTTTCCTGGGGACCAGAGCTCCCTGTGGATGGGCTCAGCCTTCACAGGCTGTTTTCATCCCTNTGCCACTTCAAACCCATTCCTCCTCCTCCTCTCATTACCAGACCTTGTCAGTAGTCCCTCCACAGGCTTCCTATGGGCCCCCTTCAGATACTGGAAGGCCACTATAAGGTCTTCTGGAAGCCTTCTCTTCTCCAGGTTTCAGACCCCCAATTCTCTCAGCAAAAGATCTCAGAGATCACCAAGTTCAACCTTCCACCTACCACCTCCGTGGCCCAAAGTGCCACATCTAGAGCTTCATGAACGCTTCCAGGGATGGAGACTCCACCTCCCACCTCCCTGGGCAGCCTGTGCCAATCCCTGACCACTCTTGCAGCACAGAATTTTTCTCCCTTATCTCCAGCCTAACCCTCCCCTGGTGCAGCTTGAGGCCATCACCTCTTGTCCTGTTGTTAATTTCTTGGGTTAAGAGGACAATGCTGGCCTCACTTCAACCTCCTTCCTACCTCCTTTGTCTGCAGCTACCAGCTGCAGAGAGCAGTGAGGCCTCTCCTCAGCCTCCTCTTTTTCAAGCCTTTTTCAAGCTCCCTCAGCCTCCTCACAAGAGATGCTCTGCAAACCCCTCAAAGTGCTTCACTCCTGCAGCTGCTGGGGAGAGCAGAGGTCACTTTTCTCCAAACTGGGCATGCCTGTGGGCTGGCTTAAAGACCAGCTCCATGTTCTCTGTTGCAGAGGGTCAAGGAACTTCAGCAGCTGTAGTGCAGAGGACTTTGAGAAGCTCACTCTCAACAAAGGTGGAAGCTGCCTGCTCAACGTGCCCAGGCCTGATGAAACCTACAGCATCCCCTACTGCGGGAACAAGCTGGTGGATGCTGGAGAGGAGTGCGACTGTGGCTCACCAAAGGTGGGGGTGGGGGTCTGTGTGGCACAGGCACTGCCAAGGTGGCCTGGCATGCTTAGTGGCTGGCTCTGAGGGCGTGGGTTTCTTGTCACTCAGAGCACTTCTCTTTCCAGGAGTGTGAGAGTGATCCTTGCTGTGAGCCAGGCACTTGCAGACTCCGGTCCGGTGCTGAATGTGCTTACGGCGACTGCTGCAGGAACTGCCGGGTAAGAGGCTCAGCTGTGTGCTGTGGAGGCTGCCTTCAGTGAGCAGGAGGGCACAGGGGTGCCCATGTGAGGGCATTGGGCTGGCCATGTGCCATGTGAGGGCATCATCCTGTGTGTGTTCAGCACCCACCTGTTGTTTAGTCTGGAGGAGGCTGAGGGCAGACCTCATTGCTCTGTACAGCTTCCTCAAAGGAGGTTTGAGCCAGGTGGGGGTTGGGCTGTTCTCCCCAGGATCAGGTGATAGAAGGAGAAGAAATGACTTGAAGTTGTGCCAGGAGAGGGTTAGGTTGGAGATGAAAAATGTACTCCCTGCAAGAGTGGTCAGGGATTGGCACAGGCTGCCCAGGGAGGTGGTGGAGTCCCCAGCCCTGGAGGCATTCAGGAAACCTGTGGCCATGGCACTTGGGGACATGTTTTAGTGACCATGGTGGTGTTGGGTTGATGTTGGACTCCACCATCTTGGAGAGCTTTTCCAATCCAAACAATTCCCTGACTCTGTCAGGTGCAGCCTCAGGTTTTTGTCCCTTCTGATGTGGTTTCTCCTCCTCTCCCTTTAGCTCCTTCCCGGCGGAACCAAGTGCAGGGCGAGCAACAACGAATGTGACCTCCCAGAGTACTGCAATGGCACCTCCCAGTTCTGCCAGCCTGACTTCACTGTCCACAATGGGCACCCCTGCCACAACGAGGAGGCTTACTGCTACAATGGTGTCTGCCAGTACTATGATGCCCAGTGCCAGGATATCTTTGGCCCAAGTAAGGCAGAGCGCAATGTTAGAGCTGCTCCAGGAGACAGAGCTGACAAAAGACACCAACATCAGTTCAAATATTTTACTTCTCTTCCTCTAACAGGAAAAGAGCACCTGAAATTGTGGTGTTCAGGGCTTTGCACACCCTTCCTTTGCTGTGGTTAATGCTGGGTTGGTGATCCAAGCAGGAGTTCTCTTGCACTGATCATTCATTCCCCTTGCAGCAGGACATGTGGGGGATGGGGCTGTAAAGAAGCCAGGAGGAAACAGCCAAGGGTATAACTGACTCAGTGCTAAGGGACTTTTGTCCTCCTTTTGAAACTTAGAGCCTTGTAGTGCTGACTCTTTGACCTCTCTGTTGGTTTGGGCTTGTGGTCTTAAAGATCTTTTCAACGTGAATGGTTCTGTTAGCAACTTGCCAGGAGTTGAAGGGGCTACAGGAGAAGGTGGAACTGCTGAGGGAGAGGTTGAGGAAGGTTCCAGGGAGACTTTAGAGTAACCTTCCAGTACCCAAAGGAGCTACAGGAGAAGATAGAACTGCTGAGAGGTTGAAGGAGGTTTCAGGGAGACTTTAGAGCAACCTTCCAGTACCCGAAGGGACTACAGGAGAAGATAGAACTGCTGAGAGGTTGAAGGAGGTTTCAGGGAGACTTTAGAGCAACCTTCCAGTACCCAAAGGGACTACAGGATCAGGGAGACTTTAGAGCAACCTTCCAGTACTCAAAGGGGCTACAGGAGAAGATAGAACTGCTGAGAGGTTGAAGAACATTTCAGGGAGACTTTAGAGCAACCTTCCAGTACCCAAAGGGGCTACAGGAGAAGATAGAACTGCTGAGAGGTTGAAGAAGGTTTCAGGGAGACTTTAGAGCAACCTTCCAGTACCCAAAGGGGCTACAAGAGAAAGTGGAGCTGCTGAGGGAAAGGTTGAACAAGGTTCCAGGGAGACTTTAGAACAACCTTCCAGTACCCAAAGGGGCTACAGGAGAAGGTGGAACTGCTGAGTGAGAGATTGAAGAAGGTTCCAGGGAGACCTTAGAGCAACCTTCCAGTACCCAAATGGGCTACAGGAGAGCTAGGGGAAGGACTTTTGACAAGGGCTTGTAGGGATGGGTTGAGGGGGGAATGGATTTGAGCTGGAAGATAAAAGATTGAGATTGGAGATCAAGAAGAATCAGTTTCAGGATGGTGGAACACTGAAACAGGCTACTCAGGGAGATTGTGGAGGTGCTCAAGGACAGGTTGGATGAGTCCTTAAGCAACCTGTGCTGATGGAAGCTGTCTCTGCCTGGGAGGATTGGAGCTGGATGATCTTTAAGATCCCTTCCAACCCAACCCATTCTGTGCTGGAGTTCTTGAGCTCTCCTTGCTACATGGATGATTGCTGTGGCTGGAGGAGATGAGATGCTAGGAAATGTTTCTGTCCCTGTTTCCATTTTGTTCCTCTCTCTGCCTTGTTGTTTGCAGAAGCCAAAGCAGCTCCTGGTATTTGTTTTGCTGAAGTGAATTCCAAAGGTGACAGATTTGGCAACTGTGGGTTCCATGGGCATGACTACAAGAAATGTTCCAGCTGGTGAGTTGAGTGAGAATCCTTTTCTGAGTGCTTTTAGGGACTAGTGGGGAGAAATGAGCCCATATTTGATCTTCCATGACATGTGTGCATCAGCAGCTGTGTTTTAGCTGAATTTCTGAAGCTGTTCTTAGCACTTCAAGCCCCACACTGGGGCTTTGTCTGCACTGGGATGTGATACCCATGGAACAGAGCTGGGTGCCACATGGAGCAGCAGATCTAGATGCCCGTGGAGCACAGCTGGGTGCCCATGGTGGTCCCATCTAGATGCCCATGGAGTTACATGTCCATGGAGCAAATCTGTGTGCCCATGGAGCAGAGTTGGGTGTCCGTGGACCAGATCCAGGTGCCCATGGACCAGAGTTGGGTGCCCATGGACCAGAGTTGGGTGCCCATGGACCAGATTTAGGTGCCCAGAACAGCTTCAGAAATTCAGCCACAAGTCAGTTCTGTTGAATTTTTTCCTTTAGCTTGCCAAGCTTTTAACTCTTTCACCTCCAAGTGAGATGACTTTGAACGTTCAGGAGGAGATCTCCTGTGTGAGAGGCTCCTTTGAAGCTTTCCCTGTGTTGCTCTTGCAGGAATGCTGTGTGTGGGAAGCTCCAGTGTGAAAATGTGAAGGCCATGCCCGTTTTTGGCATCAAACCTGCCATTATCCAAACCCCTATTAATGGCACCATCTGCTGGGGTGTAGATTTCCAGCTGGGCTCTGATGTTCCAGACCCAGGAATGGTGAATGAAGGCACCAAGTGTGGGAATGGGAAGGTAATGAACAATTCAAAGGGGATTCCAACTTTCAGTTGTGTTTTAAGAGGGCAGGAGGGGTTTGGAGGCTGCTTCATGCAGAGCTGAGCCTCTTGGGTTTCCCCACGCTGCCTGGCATTGCAGTGCAAGGGTATGAAGGTGGCAAGGAGCCTCCGTTTAGAGATGAAGCAGCTGAAATGAAGTTTGAGAGCCACAATCTTTGCTGTGTCAACGAGCAGGAAGTGTTTAGGAGCACACAAATGGCTTGAGGAAAGCCTTCCATTAAAATCCTGCTCAACTAAGGAGCCTGGGAGCGAAGCATAGGCAGAGGAATGTGCCCTGCGCCCATCCCCTCTGCTCCCCCCCTCCCCCAGTGCCCTGCGGCTGTCCCCTCTGCTCCCCCCAGTGCCCTGCACCCATCCCCCCCGGGCCGTGCACTCTTTTTAATGGCTGCTCCTTTCCATTCAGACCAGAGACAAAAAGCTGCCAGCAGCAGCTCAACCTCTCTGCTGAGAAGCCTTTTGTAGGGCAGAGGGGTTGGGGCTTGGCAGTGGTCAGCACAGAGTGGCTGCAGAGCCCAGTGGTGGGGTGGGGGAAGGAAGAGAGGAGGTCAGGGGGATGCTGTCCTGCTCCATTCCTCTGCTTCTCACCCCCCAGATCTGCAGACACTTCCAGTGTGTGAGTGCCTCTGTCCTCGACTACGACAGTGACATGGAGAAGCAGTGCCACGGGCATGGGGTGAGTAGGGTGAGAGCCTCTGCTCCTGCTGGCAGTGCCCTGGCAAGCAACACCAAGTCTGAAAGCTTTGCTAGAACTAGAACACATAAAGAGAAGGACAACGAAGCTGGTGGAGGGTTTGGAGAACAGGGCTGGGGAGGAGCAGCTGAGGGAGCTGCTGGGGTTCAGCCTGGAGAAGAGGAGGCTGAGAGGAGACCTCATTGCTCCCTACAGCTCCCTGAAAGGAGATTGCAGTGAGGTGAGGGTTGGTCTCTTCTCCCTAGGATCAGATGGCAGGAGGAGAGGAAATGGCTTGAAATTGTGCCAGGGGAGGGTTAGGTTGGAGATGAGGAAACAATTCTTCGCTGCAAGAGTGGTCAGGGATTGGCACAGATTGCCCAGGGAGGTGGTGGAGTCCCCGTCCCTGAAGAGGTGTTCAAGAAACCTGTGGCCATGGCACCTGGGGATATGGAAGCTTGAAGAAGGCAGATTTAGACTGGAGATGAGAAAGAGAAATTCTTTAGAGTGAGGGTGGTGAGACACTGGCACAGGTTGCCCAGGGAGGTTGTGGAGCACAGAAGCACAGAATGTGATCTTTGATCACATTCTGTGCTTCTGTGCTCCACAACCTCCCTGGAGGTGTTGAAGGGCCAGGCTGGAGGATGGTGAGACACTGGCACAGGTTGCCCAGGGAGGTGTTCAAGAGCCAGGTTGGAAGAGGCCTTGAGCATCCTGGGCTGGTGGGAGGTGTCCCTGCTCATGGCAGGGGTTAGAGGTTGGATGATCTTTAAGGTCTCTTCCAACCCATCCTGTGAATAAAGTGCAGGCTGAAGGTGCTGTCTGGGCCTCACTGGGATGTTTGTGGTCACTCTCAGGTGTGCAATAACAACAGGAACTGTCACTGTGAACCAGGCTGGGCCCCTCCCTACTGTGACCAGAAGGGCTACGGGGGCAGTGTGGACAGTGGACCCCCCTATAATGGCAAGTACCTGTGAAGCTGCTCCAGCTGGGGCTGTCCTGGTAAGAGGCTGCCCAGGGAGGTTGTGGATCCTCCTTCCTTGGAGGTGTTCAGGGTTGGATGGGGCCTTGAGCATCCTGTGCTAGTGAAAGATGTCCCTGCCCATGGCAGGGAGGTTGGAACTGGATGATCTTTAAGATCCCTTCCAACCCAACCCCTTCTAAAAAGCTATAAAGAGGAAGAGTTAGGATCAGAGCAGAGGGCAGCAGTTCTGTTTCCCTCTTTCAGCTGAGCTCATAAGATCTTCACAGTAATACAGTGGAAGAAAAACGAGGCCTTGATGCAGTAATTCAATGTGCTGGTAGAGCCCAGGGCATGGTGGCACCTTCAGCTCTTTCATCTTGGAGCAGGCAATCCTGTGAGCAGCTCAGCAGTGTGGGTTTGGGCATTTCTCTTGCAGCCTTCCTGGCTTCTTTAGGGTTGTTTTTCCTTCTGTGACAAATGGACAAGAGTTGCAGAGCTAATCCAGCCAACTACTGACAGCTGCAGCCAGCCCAGCCCTGCCTATAATGCTGCTCTTCTCTTGTCCCCACCAGACAAGGACACCTCGCTGAGGGATGGGCTTCTGGTGTTCTTCTTCCTGGTCCTGCCCCTCCTCATCGCTGCTGCTCTGGCATTTGCCAGGAGGGACAGGCTGAAGAGATGGTGGAGAAGGCTAAAGTCTCGCTGCCACTCGTGAGTGCCTGCTCCTCCTGCCCTGCTTCTCCTCTGTCCCTTCCAAGCAGTTCAGACATTTGTTTTCACAAGCCATGAAGGATATTCCAGGCCCAAGATGCCAGGCAAATGCTGACACAAGTGGCTTGCTTGCCCCAGACAGGGATATGAAGTCACCCTGCAATGAGGGAGAGCTTCCTTTGTGCTCAGCGTTTGTTGTTGTGTGTTGGGAGCCCCAGCACCAACACCAGAGAGATGTGGAGCTGCTGGAGTGAGTTCAGAGGAAGACACCAAGATGATCTTGGAGGTCTCTTCCAACCTGGTTGATTCTATGATGAGGGGGCTGGAGAACCTCCCCTGTGGGGACAGGCTGGGAGAGTTGGGGCTGTTCAGCCTGGAGAAGAGAAGGCTGAGACCTTAGAGCAGCCTTTCAGTACCTGAAGGGGACCTCCAGGCAGGCTGGGGAGGGACTGTTGAGAAAGGCCTGTGGGGATAGGCAGAGGGCAATGGTTTGAAACTGGAGCAGTCAGGTTGGACATCAGGAGGAAGCTGTGCACCATGAAGGTGGTGAAACACTGGCACAGGCTGCCCAGGGATGGTTGAGGCTGCATGCCTGGAGACAATCAGGGTCAGAGCTGCTGTGTCCCTGTGCAGCCTGCCACAGCTGGAGGTGTCCCTGCTGCCTGCAGAGGGTCGGGCAGGAGGACTTTCAAAGGTCCCTTCCAAGCCAAACCATTCTGTGGTTCTGTCAATTTCAGGTCACTTCAGTCACCACCTCCTAGGACAGAAACTGAACCAAGAGACTACCAGCCCAGAGGCTTCTCTCACGGCATGCCTTATGCTCCAAGAGGTGTTCCCATGGTAGGAATATCCCCCTGGCATCACTGGTGGGGTGGGGAGACATTGGAACAGGTTGCCCATGGAGTTTGTGGCTGCCCCCTCCCTGGAGCTGTTGAAGACCAGGTTGGATGAGGCCTTGAGCAGCCTGGGCTGGTGGGAGGTGTCCCTGCCAATGGCAGCAGCCTGGAACTTGGATGATATTTGAGGTCCCTTCCAAGCTATTGTGTGGCTCTGAATTCTCAGGTATCTTGCAAATGGTCTTAAATGTTCACTGCTGAAACAAATGTGGCCTGAAATTGTGCCAGAGGAGGGTGAGGTTGGAGAGGAGGAGGGAAAATGTCCTTGCTGCAAGAGTGGTCAGGGATTGGCACAGGCTGCCCAAGGAGGTGGTGAAGTCCTCATCCCTGGAGAGGTGTTCAAGAAACCTGTGGCTGTTGCAGTCAGGGACAGGGTTTGGTGGCTGTGGTGGTGTTGGGTTGCTGGTTGGTCTGGCTGATGCCAGAGGGCTTTTCCAACCAGAACAGCTCCATGACTCCAAGTATTTCAACTCCCTAAGTTTGTTCTCATTATGTTTTCTTTCTAGGCTATGGAACCAAATACCTACCCTGTGCCATCTTACCCAGTGCACCTGCCTCCCCAGCAGGCTTACCAGCACCAGCCTCCCCAGCAGGCTTACCACCAACCTTACTACCCATCCCCACCATACCAGGCACAGCAGCCACAGAAGCTGCCCACCAGGTTGGTTGAGTTGCTGCAAACAGCTGATGCACAGCTGTGGGCACTGCCTCCAGCCCTCGGAGCAGCAGAGTTACTTCATCACCATGGAGATGATCAGGGGCTGGAGCACCTCTGCTATGAGGACAAGCTGAGGAGCTGGAGGTGTTCAGCTTGGAGGAGAGAAGGCTCCAGGGAGACCTCAGAGCTGCCTGCCAGTGCCTGAAGGGGCTACATGCAGGCTGCAGAGGGACTGTTTGCAAAGGGCTGCAGGGACAGGACAAGAGGCAATGGCTTGAAATGAGAACAGAGCAGATTTAGTTTGGATGTGAGGAACAAGTTCTGCACCAGGAGGGTGCTGGAATACTGTAAAAGGTTGTCCAAGGAGATAGTTGATGCCTCATCCTTGGAGATACTCAAGGTCAGGCTCAACAAGGCTCTGATCTAGTGGAGGCTGTCCCTGGTAACTGCAGTGGACTTGGACTGGATGACCTTTGCAGGTCCCTTCCAACTCAGACCATTCCAGGATTCTATTCCATGCAGCAGAGCTGACCCTTCAGCAAAAGGAAGTTTCTCCTTCCTTTCCCCCTGTGCCCATGGCACTTGGGGCCATGCTTTAGTGCCCACGGTGGGGTTGTGCTGGATGATCTTGGAGGCCTTTTCCAAGCCAGTTCCATGATTCTGTGCTATTTAGGGAAAGTTGTGTGTAAGGAGCTGGGGTTCCTTGGGACTTCAGGTGGTGGAGAACAGAGTTTGACCATGGCCTGCTGGAAATGAGCCTCCAGCTCATGTGGCAGCTGAGCCTGTAGCAGTGCCATAGCTGGAGGCAGCTGTGGCTGTGTGGCCAGTGCTGAGGGACAGGGACAGTGAGTGGGAGCTGTTCCCTGGGCTGGGTCAGGGATATATGAATGGGAGCTGTGCCCTGGGCTGACAGCAGCTTCTGCTCTCTTGCAGGCCACCACCTCCACAGCAGAAATGTGCACCTCAGGGACCTCCTCCATCCCAGCAGAAATGTTTACCTCAGGGACAGTATTTTCCTTCCCGACCTGCACCTTTGCCTCCCAAATAGCTTCTGGCTTCTTTGGGGCCTTGATGTGAGCTGAGCTGCTCATGGAGACAGAGCTGAAGCAGCAGTCCTCCTCCTCCTCCTCACCTGGTGATCCCAGGACACCTTCCTCCTGCAGCCTGGGATAAGGCAAGAGAGAAATCCAACTGAGGAATGTAGAACTTGAAACTAAATACCTCTACCAAAGCTACACGACCTGAAAGCAGCCAAGCCCCTGTCACATCTGGCCCTGCTGTGGCCCTGCAGCAGGGCTGTGTCCAGCACAGCTCTGAAGCTCAGCACCTTGGGAGTTGCTTTTGGTTTCCTCATTTCTGTGATGAGCCCCAGCAAGGAAATTTGTCTGATTTGCTGTCATCTTTCCAAGTGCCCAGTGGAGAACTGAGGGAACCCTTCTGCTGTTTGTCCAAACAAGAGATCTGGCCAGCAATTCTTGTTTCCTTTGCATGGTCTGGAAGCTGTTTACACACAAATGGCACAAGTGAAGTGAAGTGAGGCATTGGTGGTACCTTCCCAGAGGAAGATCAAGACATTGTAAACATGTTTCTGCATGTATATATATTTCTTGATGTGTAATAATGCTCTTAAATCCCTGCTCTGATGCTGACTGACACTAAGCTGTGCCCCCTGAGCACTGAGTTTAATGTCCAGACATTAATCATGGGGAGCTGCTCAATCAGACTCCTCTACTAATTGCCACTAACACCCTGAGTGGGCCATGAGGGCAAAGGTACGAGAAGGCAGGGCCCCTGGTTTTGCTTTTTAACCACTGGGCTGCTCCTGGGCTTTCATTTGGGTCAGCTCTGTAGGGGAGGTGAGAGGAAAAGTGGCTTTGGGTTTGAAAAGAGTGGGAATGCTGAATCCTGCCTGGAGGCTGAGGGGAGGCCACATTGCTCTCTGAAAGGAGGCTGGAGCCAGATGGGGATTGGTCTCTTCTCCCAAGGAACAAGTGATAGGATGAGGGGATGCAGCCTCAAGGTGCCCTAGGGTAGGTTTACATTGGACATGAGGAACAATTTCTTCCCCTAAAGATGTCAAGGCCTGGCCCAGGCTGCCCAGGGCAGCGTTGGAGTCCCTGTTCCTGAAGGTGTTGCAAAGCTGTGGAGATGTGGTGCTGAGGGCCAGGGGTTGGTGGTGCCCTGACAGTGCTGGGCTAATGCTTGGACTTGATCTGAAAGGTCTCTTCCAACCTCAATGACTCAGTGACTCTAAGGCCTGGGCACAATCCCTGCACAGCACTGGCAAGCAAAACCCATCTCTGCCTGACCAGCTGAGCTCCTCTGAGCACTTTAAGCAGGAACCAGTTGACTCATGCAGCCCTTGAGCTTCTTTGCTGTCAGTCAGGATGCTGCAGCCTGCTTTTGGCCCAGCTAGGCTGGAAAAGCCTTCCTGGGGAGGAGCCTTCAGCGTTTGCTGTGCTGGCTGAGGGCAGACCCTGAGGCTGTGGCAGGGACTGGCTGCTGCTGGTCCCCGGCACAGAAACCTGTTGCACAAACCTGCTCAAAGTGAAATCCTGAGAAGAGTGCTTGGCTTTTTCACTCTGTGCCAGCCACTGAGAGCCAGCTCAACCTGTCAGATCCTCCCCCAAGTCTTGCCAACCCCCTCCCCCTCTTTCTGTATTATACATCTATCAAAGTATCTATATATAGTGTTTGCCTCTGCAGTAATCCAATACTTGAACTCCTGTGGTTTCCCCTAACCTTAGATTTATAACACTCTTAAATATGTAAACCAGCAGCTAGAGTATCAGCAGGGGTAGTGCTGGGGGGGGTCTTCTTGCTCCAGGATAATCTCTTCCTGATTTTGTCTTCTTCGGAGCTGCCCTGGCTGGCTGCAAGCAGCAGCAGAGCTTAGGGGGAGCCTCTTCCTGACTCAAGCCCGGTCTCGGAGGGTGGTGGGGACAAAGAGGAGGGAATCCAAGGGATGAAGTCATCCAACAAAGAAAAAAGAGAGAGAGCAATGTCCTGACCTGGTTTTGAGGCTGGATGCATGAACTGAAGCTGTGCTGAGCTGGTGCCTTCTCACAGACAAAGGAGTTTCTGTACTTGCGGTGTGGGGCGGGCGGCGATGGCAGCGGCTTGGGCTGATGCTACAGCGAGGGAGCAGCTCCAGTGTTCCACCTGCTCAATCCTGAAGATGACTACTGACTACTGTTTTGTTTTGATTCTGAAGTGTACGTTAGCCCTGACCCCGGGCAGGGCTGCCGAGGGCAGAGGTGGTGGCCGTGATGGTTCAACCTCTGCGCTGCCGCTCCCGGCGTGTCGCTCCGGTACCCGTCGGGGGCTGACGAAAGGGCTGTTCCTGACCCCCTTTGTAAGAATCAAACAGCAATAAAAGATGCCAGTTTTGTACAGGCTGCCTCTGCCTCTGCTTTCTGGCCGGGATGGGGCCATTACCGGGCGGGATGTGGCCGTTACTGGGTGGGATGTGGCCGTTACCGGGCGGGATGTGGCCGTTACCGGGCGGGCTGCGGCCGTTACTGGGCAGGACGCAGCGAGGCAGTTGCTGACAGCAGAATGGAGCTGCACCAAGTGCTGCTGCTCCTGCTGCTAGCTGGGTCTGAGCTGGGCCTCCCTGCCCTGCTGGGGTGCTGGGCTCAGCACCCCTCGGGTGTCTCTTCCCCTCCAGACTCTCCGGTGCTGGCCCAGCTCACAGTCCCGGTGCAGCTGCCCCCCAACGCGACAGGAGCATCTCAACAGGCAGGTCCCTTCTGGGGGCTGGGGGTGGGTGCAGAAGGGGCTGTGGTCTCCAGCTGCAGGGGGGGGAGGTACAGATGTGCTGGCAGCTGTGCTAGGAATGCAGTGATGCTGCCAGCCAGCCAGGGCTGTACTTGCTCCTCGGGGCAGCACTGAACTCCTCTGCTTGCCCTCTGTGCTCGTGGGGAGCTTTCCTGAGTTGCTGTCCCTAACTGTCCCTCTCTCTGCTCTTCCACCTGTGCCAGGCCGTGGTGTCCTATGCCCTCACCATCGAGGGGAGGTCCTTCACCATCCACCTCCAGCAACAGTAAGTTGGCCCAGTCACTGCTTCTGTTCCTGCTGGCTGCTGGGCCATGGGTTCTGTCAAGGATTTCTTCCTCCTCTCCAGTCTCCATCTTCCCTCTCCCAGCTCAAAGCCATTTTCCCTCATCCTGGCACTCTCAGCCCTGGTCAAAACTCCCTCTCCAGCTCTCCTGTAGCTCCTTCAGGTATTGAAAGGCTGCCCTGAGCTCTCCCTGGAGCCTTCTCCAGGCTGAACAGCCCCAACTGTCCCAGGCTGTCCCCACAGGGGAGGTTCTTCAGTCTCTGATCATCTTCATGGCCTCCTCTGAACCCTCTCCAGCAGCTCCAGATTCTTCTTGTGCTGGGGACTCCAGAACTGGAGGCAGTGCTCCAGGTGGGGTCATACCAGAGCAGACTGCATCTGCTGTGTGCCCAAGTGCCAAGGGGAGGCAGAAGGCTGGAGGAGGATCTGGGAAACGTTCATGGCAGAGAGCCCTGATGCCAGCAGGGTGTGGAGCTGCCAGAAGCTCTGGCAGTGCCAGGCTGCAGGAAAGGGGGAGAGAGAGGCTGGTTTGAGAGCTTCACTTTGCTCCCTCCTTTGCAGGGTCTTTTTGTCTGATGATTTCAGGGTTTATGTCTCTGAGCAGGAGCAGCCTCTGCACCCTGATTTGGTTCAGATCAAGGTAGCCTGGGGAAGCTCTGGGGGTTAGCAGCGCAGAGCTGCTGCGTGGTGCCTGCAGCTCTGCTCTTTGGGTGGCCACAGAGCCACTTCCCTGTGCTCTGTCGTGACACAGAGACACTGCCACTACCGGGGCTACATTGAAGGCTTCCCCAGCTCGGCAGTGACCCTCAGCACCTGCGCAGGGCTCAGGTTAGTGCTGGTGTGGGCACTGGGAGCCTGGGCATGTGCCAGCTGTCAGCTCCTGGTGGGACTTGCCTGGTGCTGTCCCTCGGCAGGGGACTGCTGCAGTTTGAGAACGTCAGCTACGGGATTGAGCCCCTGGGCTACTCGCCTGGGTTCAGGCACTTTGTGTACCCTCTGAGTGACAAGGGCACAGCGGAGTCCCTCCTGACCAGCAGCCACCTCCAGAGAGAGATGGGCAGGTTGAAGGTGGAGGAGGTGGCATTCCAAGCACGTGGAGATAAAGAGGTGAGGAGGTGCCTGCTCTTGTGGGGGTGCTGGTGTCCCCCTCACCCAAGGAGGGGTCTGGTCCTGCGAGAAGCGTTGGCTGGGCAGAGATCTGGGGGGGGTGAGGGTGTTTAACAGTGGTGTTGCTTGCAGTGGGGGCTGTCAGCTGGATTGGGACTCATCCAGTGCCTGGGGAGAGGCAGTTCCAGGGTAGACCAGCTTCAGAAAAAGGCAGAAGTGGCCCAGCTGGGAGAGCTGCTGCCTTCTGCTGCCTCAGGGACAGCACTGGAGCACTGCTCTGGAACGGGCACTTGAAGAGCACAGCAGAGCTCGGGGGGAGGGCGAGTGTGGGACACAGACACAAGCACCTCAGGCACCACTTTGCTTTTTCAGCCGTTGCCAGCTGCAGCACAACCTCCCAGAGCCCTCAGAGTCTCTGTGGTTTTGGACAAGGCTTTGGTAAGTCTATGCCAGTCAACTTCTCCTTGGCTTTGCCTGACTCCTGTGAGCAGGGCACCGAGGCCATTCCCCAGCTTTTGTAGGCATTTGGGTTGAGTTTTGCCAAGCTGAGGGTTTGTAAGGGTGGAAGAACCTCCTCAGCTCCCAGGGCAATCATTCCTGTGTGCCATGGGTGTTGGTCAATCATTCCTGTGTGCCATGCTCTGGTCCATCATGGGCCACACCCTGCCTGCTCTTGTGTCCTCTTGGCTTGTTTTTCAGTACACCTACATGGGTGAGAACACAAACACTGCTGCACAGAAGATCATCCAGGTCTTCAATTTAGTCAACAGTGTAAGTTCTGGACGCTGGAACCATCTGCCAAGGCAAGCAGTGCATTCCCCTGCACTGGGCAATCTGACCTCAGCTTGCCAAGGGGCTGGGTCAGCTCCTTGCCACTCTGCCGTGACCTGGAAAGGTTGGAGCAGATGATCCTTGAGGTCCCTCCCAGTCTGGCACTCTGGGAACCTCTGAAAGCTTGGGTTGTGTGGTAGTGAGACCCCAGTGTGGGTTGGCACTGGTAGTGGTCACCCATTCCTGGCTGCTTTGGGGGGAGGTTACGTAAAGAATGCCAGGTCTTGGCTGGGCATGGCCTGGCAGGAGCTCAGAGCTGCTCAGCAGCCTGGTGCAGACTTGGCCAGAGGTGGGTGAGGGCTCTAACCCCAATGGGTTTATGAAAGGTTTGTCTCATGCAACCATGCAGCAGCACTGAGGTCTGTGCTGGGGCTTGGCTTTGCTGCTTGAGGTGAGTCCTGAACTCAAGTGCTTAGAAGCAACCTCTAGTCCTGTCCTTAGAGTCACAGGATTGGTTTGGTTGGAGAAGACCTCCAAGGTCATCAAGTCCAACCTGGTTGTCACTTGGTGCTGTAATGATCCATGTGGATAATGCCAAGTTATTCACAGGGCCCCTGAAACCTTCCTGTGCAGGGAGGAGGTTTTGTTCTCCTGCTGCTGGCATCTCTCTGCTTTTGGAGCTTTGCTCACTCTGCCCTGCAGACGTCCAGCGGTGGCAGGAGCAAGGAGCTGCCCTGGGACTGTGCCTGCAGCTGGAGTCCTGCTCCAAAGCAGCTGCTCCTCTCTTCTCCTTCCAGATGTTCCACCCTCTTAACCTCACCGTTCTGCTGTCCTCCCTGGAGGTGTGGACACAGGAGAACAAAATCTCAACAGCCCTGGAGGCTCACGAGCTGCAGCCACACTTTGTGCGGTGGAAGCAGCAGCAAAGCACTCAGCCTGTGCACGACCTGGCTCTGCTGCTGCTGTGAGTAGAGGGCTCCTTCCTCCTGCTGGGAGTAGAGGGCTCCTTCCCCCAGCTGTGAGTAGAGGGCTCCTTCCTCCTGCTGTGAGCAGAGGGCTCCTTCCCCCAGCTGTGAGTAGAGGGCTCCTTCCCCCTGCTGTGAGTAGAGGGCTCCTTCCCCCTGCTGTGAGCAGAGGGCTCCTTCCCCCTGCTGTGAGTAGAGGGCTCCTTCCTCCTCCTCCTGTGAGTAGAAGCTTCCTTTCCCCTGCTGGGAGCAGAGGGCTCCTTCCTCCTCCTCCTGTGAGTAGAAGCTTCCTTTCCCCTGCTGGGAGCAGAGGGCTCCTTCCTTTTCCTCCTCCCTCTGCTGGGAGCAAAGGGCTCCTTCTTCCTCCTCCTCCTGTGAGTAGAGGGCTCCTTCCCCCTGCTGGGAACTTAGGGCTCCTTCCTCTTCCTCCTCTCACTGGGAGCAGAGGGCTCCTTCCTCCTACGAGGTAGAGAGCACAGAAGCATGGAGCTGTAGAGGTTGGAGGAGACCTTTGAGATCACCAAGTCCAACCACTCACCTGGGGCTCACAGTCCCATGCCTGCCACTGAACCACATCCCTCAGCACCACATCCCTCAGCACCACGTCCCTCAGCACCACGTCCCTCAGCACCACATCCCTCAGCACCACATCCCTCAGCACCACGTCCCTCAGCACCACATCCCCCAGCACCACATCCCCCAGCACCACGTCCCTCAGCACCACATCCCTCAGCACCACATCCCTCAGCACCACATCCCTCAGCACCACGTCCCTCAGCACCACATCCCTCAGCACCACATCCCTCAGCACCACGTCCCTCAGCACCACATCCCTCAGCACCACATCCCCACAGCTTTGAAATGCCTCCAAGGATGCCTGGGAAGAAATTGTTCCTGATATCCCAAGGTCAATTCAACCAATATTGGCTGACACAGAATCACAGACACATGCAGCTTGGCAGAGCCCCTCAGGGTCACCCAGTCCAGCCTAGAATCCTCTCTCTCTCTACAAGGTTCACCTTAAACCTCTCTGGGCATCTTTTTCCAGTGCCTGTCCACTCTTTTTCCATGAAAGGTCAACTAAGAAGGTTCTAGAACCTAGGAGGTACAACCTCAATGTGAGGAGAAACTTCTTTGGGGTGAGGGTGCTGGAGGCCTGGGCAGGCTGCCCAGAGAGGTTGTGTGGAGTCTCCTTCTCCAGAGGCTTTCAAGCTCCACCTGGGTGTGCTCTTGGGTGTCCCTGCTCTGGCAGGGGCTTGGACTGGATGATCTTCAGAGGTCCCTTCAACCCCTGCCATGCTGTGGTTCATTCTTTGGTTCTCTGGGCCAGCAAGGGGACACCAGGGGACAGCAGGAGGAACCAAGGGGAACTCTGTCTAGCCAGAGCCAGGATTCCCCAAGTGCCCACAGCAACCCCATGACCACCCCTCCATGTTCCAGGTACAAGGCCCAAGCAGCCATGATGGGTGCAACAATGCAGGGCACAGCCTGTCAGAGAGATGATGCTGGAATAGTGGCTGTGGTACGGTGCCACCTGTCCCTGTCCCCTGCCAGCCCAGTGCCCATGGGCAGCAGCAAGGATGGGTGGAAGCATCCTTAGCTGGAGCTAGGGTATCCACTGGGATCTCTGCATGGCACAGCTCTCCTCTCCTCTCCTCTCCTCTCCTCAGTACCAAAGGTTCATGACAGTGGAGTCCTTCTCTGTCCTTCTGACCCAGCTGCTGGGACACAGCCTGGGCATGAGCTACGATGATGCCCACCGCTGCCACTGCCAGAGGCACAGCTGCATCATGAGCCGCCTGGCACTGTGAGTGGGGCATGAGCCATCCTGCTGGGGGGCTGCTGTGGCCAGGGAAGGACAAGGTGGGGGGGGCAGGGTACACTGGGTCAAGATCAGGCTGCCTGGGGAGGTGGTTGGATTCCCACCCCTGGGAGTGTTGAAGAGCTGCAGAGATGTGGTGCTGAGAGTCATGGCTTAGCCCCAGCCTTGGCAGAGTCAGAGAATGGTTTGGTCTGGATGATCTTAAAGGTCTGCTCCAGCCAAAGCTGGTCTCTGGTTCTGTCAGCTCTAGAGCAGGCTCAGCCAGGGAGCTGAAGCATACCCAGGGGGCTGCAGTGCTGCTGCCAGCGTCTGAGCAGGTTCTTCACCTGCCCCAAGCAGCAGCAGCTGTGGTAAGGCACTGAGGGGTGACCTCTTGCCTCTAGATTCACAGGGGGAACAAAAGCCTTCAGCAACTGCAGCATCAAGGACTTTGAGGCCTTCCTGAAGCAGAAGGGAAGCAGTTGCCTGTTCAGCAGGGGCAGATGGAGAAGACCTTCCTTCAGCACTGCCAAATGCGGCAACGGCATAGTGGAGCCTGGCGAGCAGTGCGACTGCGGCGCTGGGGAGGTGACAGTGTGGGGACTGGGGCTGAGCTGGGGCCTCCCTGTTTGTGCCTTTCGTGAATAAGGAGCCCTTGGGTCCCCTTAGGAAACATTTCTGCCCTGGAAGGGTACTCAAGCACTGGCCCAGGCTGCCCAGGGCAGTGCTGGAGTCATCATGCCTGGAGGTGTTCCTGTGCGCCTGGCGGTTGAGGACATGGTTTAGTGGTGACTCTTCAGTGCTGGGTTGAAGCTGGATGAGCTTGGAGGTCTCTTCACAACCATCCTATGATTCTGAGGGGACAGCTGAAGCAGAGGCCAGCCCTGTCACTATCTGAAGGGGGCTACAAGAGTGGTCAGGGATTGGCACAGGCTGCCCAGGGAGGTGGGAGGTGGAGTTTCCATCCCTGGAAGTGTTCATGAAGCTGTAGATGTGGCACTTTAGACCACAGAGGTGGTAGGTGGAAGGTTGGACTTGGTGATCTCTGAGATCTTTTCCAACCTTAATGATTCTGTAATTCTATTATGCAATTCAGACCCCACCTGGAGTCCTCTGTGCAGTTCTGGAGCCCCCAGCACAAGGAGGACATGGAACTGTTGGAGCCAATCCAGAGGAGGGCCACAGAGACGCTCAGAGGGCTGCAGCAGCTCTGCTCTGAGGACAGGCTGAGAGAGTTGGGGCTCTGCAGCCTGGAGAGGAGAAGGCTTTGAGGAGACCTTGGAGTGGCCTTCTAATATCTGAAGGAGGCCTATAGGAAGCCTGGGGAGGGACTATTGACAAGGTCTGGTAACGAGAGGAGGAGGAGGAATGGGTTTGAAGTGGCAGAGGGGAGATTGAAACTGGATGTTAGGAAAGGGTTGTTTGCAGTGAGNATGAGGCTTTGAGTGCCCTGTTCTAGTGGGAGGTGTCCCTGCCTATGGCAGGGGGCTTGGAACTGGCTGAGCTTTGAGGTCCCTTCCAACCTAACCCATTCTGTGATTGTTGGGGTCTAGATCCTTTCTATGACAGCATCAATCTGAGGGCAGCTTTGCCTACTTTCTTCTGCAAGATATTGCCCAAACACAGCTTTTGGGGGGAGAAAGAGGAAAAGAGGAACCTCTGACTGTAAAAAAAAAGAGCCTTGGAGGGAAGAAAACGAAGTCAAATTGTGTGGCTTTGCTGTGCCCCCTCCCCCCACCTCCCCCAGGCATGCTCAAAGGATAAATGCTGTGCTAAAACCTGTCTCTTCAAGCCAGGAGTGCAATGTTCCTCTGGGCTGTGCTGCAGTGGCTGCCAGGTGAGGAACCTTCCTCTAATTATCACAAGATCGTTGATTTAGTCGTGTAAATGCTCTGCTCTTGTGCTGTGAGGGATGGAGAGCAACTTAGCTCTGTGTAAGCAGAGCAGTTCCTGGGGTAGAGCTTTTTTCAGCTCAGCTCCCCAGATCTCTCAGGAGGGATAGTTTGGGGAGACACTGGCACAGGTGGAGGGTGGGGAGACACTGGCACAGGTTGAGGGTGATGAGACACTGGCACAGGTTGCCCAGGGAGGTTGTGGAGCACAGAAGCACCCAATGTGATCAAAGATCACATTGGGTGCTTCTGTGCTCCACAACCTCCCTGGAGGTCTTCAAAGCCAGGTTGGATGAGACCTTGAGCAACCTGTGCTGATGGGAGGTGTCCCTGCCCATGGATGATCTCTGAGGTCCCTTCCAGCCTGAGCCACTCTGTGGGTCTGTGAGAGAGGATCCCCACGCTGGTGGGTGTGGAAGGATGGAGAGAAAGCTCCTTCCTGCCTCCTCCTCCTCCCCCAGTTCAAGCAGCAGAACTCTCCCTGCCGCCCAGCTGTGGACCCCGAGTGTGACCTGCCTGAGGTCTGTGCCGGCTCCTCTGCCTCCTGCCCTCCTGACCTCTACCTGCAGGATGGGCACAGCTGTGGGGGTGGCACCGGCTACTGCTATAAGGGACGCTGCCAGTCTCCAGAGCTGCAGTGCCAGCTGCTCTACGGGAGAGGTAACAGAGGCTCCACTGCTGCTGCTGGTGCTGCCAGGAGGTGGCTGCAGCAAGATCGATGCTCACCGTTCGGTGAGGCACCAGAACGGGTTGCTCAGAGAGGCTGTGGATGCTTCCTTCCTGGAGGTATTCACGGCCAGGTTGGGTGGGACCCTGAGCATCCTGGGCTGGTGGGAGGTGTCCCTGCCCAGGGATGATCTTTAACTCTGCAGGTTCCAAAAACGCCCCCACGGCTTGCTACGAGGAGCTCAACAGCCAGAAGGACAGGTTTGGGCACTGCGGCTTCCAGCCCAGAAGAGGCTACAGGTCCTGTGCTTGGGAGTATGTCCTGGGACAGGGCAGTTCTCTGCCTTATGAGGGGGAGGCTGAGAGCCCTGGGGCCGTTCAGTCTGGAGAAGAGCAGCCCCAGAGGGGATATGATCAATGGTTACAGGTATCCGAAGGGTGGGGGGCAAGAGGAAGGGGCCAGGCTCTTCTTGGTGGTGTCCTGGGATAGGACAAGGGACAACAGACACAAAATGGAACCCAGGAGGTTCTACTTCAGCATGAGGAGAAAATTCTTTGGTGTGAGGGTGCTGGAGGCCTGGAGCAGGCTGCTCAAAGAGGTTGTGGAGTCTCCTTCTCTGGAGACTTTCAAGCCCCACCTGGATGCTTTCCTGTGTGCCCTGCCCTGGGTGCCCCTGCTCTGGCAGGGGAATTGAACTGGATATCTCCAGAGCTCCTTTCTGACCCCTCCCATTCTATGTCTGTCTCTGTGTGGTCTGCATCCTCTGGACATTGTGTCTGCAGGGATCTCAGGTGTGGGAAGCTGATCTGCACTTACCCCTCCAGCACTCCCTTCCCCTCCCAGGCTGTGGCCGTGGTGTACGCCCGAGTGCGGCAGCACTTGTGTGTGTCCCTGGACCACCTGAACGCATCTGCGCAGAGGGACCCTCTGCTGGTGCCACCAGGCACAAAGTGTGGCTCTGGAAAGGTGAGGAAATGCTTTCTGCTCATCCCAACTGCCAGGTAGAAATCACAGAATGGTGCAGGGTGGGTCTGTTGGAGGGTAGCAAAGCCCTGCAGAGGGACCTGGCCAGGCTGGATGGGTGAGCAGAGGCCAAGGGGATGAGATTGAACAAGGCCAAGTGCAGGGTTCTACACTTTGGCCACAACAACCCCAAGCAGCACTACAGGCTGGGGACAGAGTGGCTGAGAGCAGCCAGGAAGAGAGGGAGCTGGGGGTGCTGGCAGAGAGGAGCTGAAGAGGAGGCAGCAGTGCCCAGGTGGGCAGCAGAGCCAATGGCATCCTGGGCTGGCTCAGGAGCAGTGTGGGCAGCAGGACAAGGGAGGTTCTTCTGCCCCTGTGCTCAGCACTGCTCAGGCCACCCCTGGAGTGCTGTGTCCAGTTCTGGGCTCCTCCATTGCAGAGAGATGTTGAGGTGCTGGAAGGTGTTCAGAGAAGGGCAGCAAGGCTGGGGAGGGGCCTGGAGCACAGCCCTGTGAGGAGAGGCTGAGGGAGCTGGGGGTGTGCAGCCTGCAGCAGAGGAGGCTCAGGGCAGAGCTCATTGCTGTCTGCAGCTCCCTGCAGGGAGGCTGTAGCCAGGTGGGGTTGGGCTCTGCTGCCAGGCAGCCAGGGACAGAACAAGGAGACACAGCCTGAAGCTGTGGCAGTGCAGGTTGAGGCTGGATGTGAGGAGGAAGTTGTTGGCAGAGAGAGTGATTGGCATTGGAATGGGCTGCCCAGGGAGGTGGTGGAGTGGCCATGGCTGGAGGTGTTGAAGCCAAGCCTGGCTGGGGCACTTAGTGCCATGGTCTGGTTGGTTGGCCAGAGCTGGGTGCTAGGTTGTGCTGGCTGAGCTTGGAGCTCTCTTCCAACCTGCTTGATTCTATGAAGGGACCTCTGGAGATCATTGACTCCAACCCTCCTGGCAAGGCAGGGTCACTTGGAGAAGGTCACATAGGAGCATGTCCAGGTGGGTTTGGAATGTCTCCAGAGGTGAGACTCCACCACCTCTCTGGGCAGCCTGCTCCAAGGCTCCATCACCCTTCAATTAAAGAAGTTCCTCCTCACGTTCAGCTGGAACTTCTGCTGGTCAAGTTTGGGCCTGTTACCCCTTGTCCTGTCTCTGGGCACCACTGAACAAAGCCTGGTCCCATCCTCCTGGCAAACATCAACCAGGCTGTGGAAGTCCTTGCTGCTTGGAGCAGGAGTGTCCATGGTGTTTACAAACAGCAAAGGCTTTTCTCAGTTGGGACCATTGGACACCCCCAGCCCTGTGCTGGTCACTGTCCCCTTTCCAAAGCCCTGTTTTGTGTGTGTGTGTGGGGAGGGGGATGTGTCAATCCCGTGGGGACAGCAGCTTGTTGGGCTGAGTGCTGCCACGGGGCAGCCACACTGAGCTGGAGCTGTGGTGGTCTCTCCTAGCTGTGTATCAACAACACCTGTCACCCACTGTCGGTCCTGGCACTCGAGTGTGACAGCGCAGTGAAGTGCCACGGGCACGGCGTGAGTCAGGGCTGGGGGCTGCTGAGGGCAGGGGGCTGCCTGCTGCAGGCTTGCTGGGGCAGGGCAGGGGGGTCCTGCTGCAGGGATTCGTTGCAAACCTTCCCCACCCACCCCTGGCCTGTTCAGGTGTGCGACAACAAGGGGCAGTGCCACTGCCAGCCTGGCTGGCAGCCCCCGGACTGCTCTCGGAGGGAGTCTCTCTTGCGGGAAGGCAGCGACGGAGGCGCTCAGGAGGCAGTCGGTGGTCAGTGCCTGCGGCAGGGCTGCCTGGGGTCCCGTGGGTGGGACCCCGGTGGGTGGCTGTCCCATGCCACTGCCCACCGAGCTGTCTCCTGCCAGGCTTCTCCCTGCTACAAATGCTGAAGGACGAGAAGGTGATGTTAGCCCTGCTGGGCAGCTGCTTCCTCCTCGCCGGGGCCATCGCCTTCGGTATCTGGCAGTGCAGGCAGAAGCTCCCAAGCGTGGAGGGGTAAATGGGGTGGTGGTCCCTAGTGTGGGGTCGTAGTGTTCCCTTGAGGGGGCTGCGGTGACTCCCTGGAGGCGGTGTGGGCTGATTCCCGAGGGGACAGAGGAACTGCTCAGCGCTGAGGCACTGCTCTGCCCCCGCAGCTCTGCTGCCGGCGAGGACACAAACCGCGCAGAGATGGACCCGGAGCGGGGTCTGGACCCGGAGCTGGCCCCGTGGCACGAGTGCTAATAAAGGTGCTGCTTGCAGCCTCGTTTGTGCCTCTGTGTGGGGGTAGCAGGGACACAGCACAGACACCTCAGCCTGTGTGCCGAGACACCACCAACCTCCACCCCTGCCCCACTGAGGGGGCACCCACACGTCCTGCAGTGCCCCCACACCTGCTCCCCCACAGCAGTGCCCACCATGCTGCCCTTGTGTCCCCACAGCCCTTCTCCCCCATCCATGGCATCTCCAACCCTGCACTGATTTTCCTCCAGGCATCCTCTCTTGTGGCAAGTCCTGCTCAGAGCATCCTGCCAAGCCCCCGTCGGATGGGGGCACCTCCTGGGCTGGGCTGAGGACTCCACCACTGCCCTCTGCAGCCTGGGGCAGGCCTTGACAACCCTCAAGGGGAAGAAATTGTTCCTCCCGTCCAACCTAAACGACCTGGGGCCACTTGAGGCCCCCTGGCACCTGGGGGGTGTCTCACACAGCCTGATGGCAGCTGTGGGCAGCTCCCAGAGCCACCTACCCTCAGCTGCCCTGATGTGCCATAGCTGGTGCCCGTGGCTGCAGGTCGACACTGTACTTGGGCTCTGCAGCCTCCATCAGGCTGTTGAGAGTGCTGAGTTCTTGCACAGCTCCTGCACACCAAGCACAGCATGCAGGACGTGAATTTGGCACTGCCAAGCTCCTGGTGAAGCCCAGCTGCAGCCCCAGCATCCCTGAGCTGCCACCCTCCTAAAGCACCCCCACGGCCACTTGGCTGCAGCCTGCCCTGGGAGCCTGCAGCATCCCTGCAGCTCCAAGGGGAGGTCCTGGGGGGAGTGAGGGAGCTTCCTTGAGCCTTCTCCATAGGTGCAATGATTGCTCCACAACAAGGCCTTATCAGCAACCTTTGCCCATGTTTGCTTGGCCCCTCCGGCCAGGCTCTGGCTCCCCCCAGGACAAGGTCCGGCTGCCGGTGCCGGGCAGCGGCGCTGGCTCAGCACATACCAGGAGTGGGGCAGCCACCTCCAAGATGATGTCCCAGCCCTGCAGCCAGCACCCAGTGATGGAGCCTGGTGGTGATGGCACAGAGGAGACCCTGCTGCCTCTGGAGCTGAGCAGGTTCCAGCTCTCCGAGGAGTTCGGCTTCCTTCTTCCTCATCCTCTGGTAGGAGACAGCTGTGCCACCGCCTCTGCATGCTACAGGAGACAGAGAGCAGAGAAATAGAGGGGTTGGTGAGCAGCTTTCTGATGGGGTCTGCCTCTAGCCACCCGTGGCAGGTTGTGGAAAGCAGTGAGGGAGACACCTCTGCTATTTTGGCTTCGTTTCACAGGGGGTTAAGCTGCCTGCAGCACACTGCAGGGAGGGAGGAGGAGAGGATTTGCAATCCCTGCTCTGGCCTTGGCTTGGCTGAGTTTTGGGGAGCACAGGGGGAGAGCAGCCAAGGCTGCAGATCTCCTGTGCTGAGAGCTCTGCCCTTTATCACCAGGCTGATGCTGCTCAGGGACAGGCAGGTCCTTGCTTCTCATCCATTCACTTGCCATTGTGCAGCCTGGGATTGCAAGAGTGGGCACGAACCATTAGCTGTCACCTGTAAGGCTGGCTGGACGCTGGGAGCCTGGGCTGGTGGAAGCTTCTTCCTTCTCCAAAGCCTTGCCAGAGCCCCAGGAAAACCTTGGGAATGTGATGGAGCAGGACAATGCCTGGCACAGCCCTCCCTGGGATGGTTCTGGCACAGCTCCACTGCCAGCTCTGTTGTCACAGGATTTCCCCCCTGGACACATCTGCTCCTGTCCAGTTCTGAGCTGCTCATGAACCAGGGTGGGAGAAGATCCACAGCCTCGTGGCACTGTGGGCAGCCAGGCCCTGCCTTAACCCTGCCCCTCACCTCTCCCCAAGACAGAGCTGCCAGCACCCTACGCTCCCTGGATGGAGATCGCCCAGGACCTGCCCCAGCTGATCGCCAGCCGCAGGCTCCGCTCCCGAGTCCAGCAGGTACCAGCCCTGCTGCCTGCGCAGCCCTCAGAGCCCTCTCAAGCCTTGCCCTGAGAGAGCAGTGGCTGCAAAGCAGCAGCAGAGCCAAGTCCTCAGCAAGGTCTCATTCCAAGCAGAAGCAAAGCCCCAAGGTCCACAGAGACAACTCCTAGGGCAGATCCAGGGACACAGAGCCCAGGGCTGGAGCTCAGCGAGCAGCAGGCGGTGACAGGGGACACAAGGACAAGCTTGATGGGGTCCTGGGCACCCTGATCTAGTTGGAGGTGTCCCTTGCTGGCTGCAGGGGGGTGGACAAGATCACCTTTGAGGGTCCTGTCCAAGCCAATGCAATCTGTGATTCTATGTCAGGAGAGGCCTGGCTGATCCCAGCCATGCTCCATGCCAAGGAGCCTGGGCACTCCCCGAGGCCCTCAGCTTTGGCCCCTCCAGCACACAGGGATCAGCTGCACTGGCATGTGAGGAACCACAGAATGGTGGGGGGCTGGAAGAGACCTCTGGAGGTCCTGGGCAAGGGCAGCAGAGGCACAGGGAGGGTCTTTCCTGGCTGATGGGGCAGCCCCCAGTGCAGGAGCCCCTTGGCATTGCCCGCGGTGCCCCTTGCTCCCAAGGCTCTCCCTGGCAGATGCCGCAGCTGAGCACCCGGCAGCTTCGAGGGCACGAGGAGCTGCACCTGGCACACCTGGTGCTGAGCTTCATCACCATGGGCTACCTTTGGCAGGAGGGTGAGGAAGGCACTGTGAAGGTAAAAGCAACATGGGGCCAGGTTCACCTGCTCCTTGGTCTCTGAGGGTTGATGCTGTTCCCCTGGCACCCATGCCATGGGAGCAAAGCCTCTTGCCTGAGGCTGGAGCAGGAGCCTGGCCCCTCCTGCCTGGTTGGGTGCCCAGCAGCCTGACAGTGTGCCCATTATCTCCTGTGCTCTGTGCCCTTCAGGTCCTGCCCCGAAATCTGGCTGTCCCCTTCTGGGAGGTCTCACAGACCCTTGGCCTCCCTCCTATCCTCAGCCATGCTGACTTTGTGTTGGCCAACTGGAGGAGGAAGAACCCCAGCGGGTAAGGGGGCAAACTTGGGTGGACCAAACAGAGAGCCTGAGCAGCTCCTGTCCAGCAGAGTGAGGACAAATGGTTCTCAAAGCACTCCTGGTGTCCCTAAACCCATCCCTGGGGACCTGTCTCATGGAGCAGGTCTGGGAAAGGGTCATGCTGGGCAGGCAGGAGGCAGAGTCTCTCATGGAACAGATCTGGAAAGGGTCATGCTGGGCAGGCAGGAGGCAGAGTCTCTCATGGAGCAGGTCTGGAAAGGGTCATGCTGGGCAGGCAGGAGCGATGCTTTCCGGGGCTGAGCACCTCTGGGTGCATCCTCCCCCAGGGGCGACACTTCCCTTGGAGCAAGTTGCTCCTTTGTCTGTTCCAGCAAGCTCAGCTGCTGAGACCATTTCTAACATCTCCCTTTCTCTCTCCTCCTCTTGTACATTTGCTGGTAACAACGGAAATGCCTCCAGGCCTCTGGAAATGGAGTAAGTATTTCAGAGGCTGATTTATTTCCTAGCAGCACTGCTGTTGTTTTGTGTCAGCTTAGCACTCCAGCACTGCAGGGCTCTGCTTAGGCTGAAGGACCTCTCTTGATGCATGAACACAGAAACAACAGCTCAGGCTTTGGCACACAAATGCCATTGCAACAACAACAGCAAAGAGCTGTGCCCGCTGCTGAACCGTGGCCTTGCTCTGCTCCAGCCCAGCCTGGCCACCACAGGGCAGGTCTTTAGCCCAGCGAGTGCCTGGGGAGGGCTGTGGGTCCCTCAGAATCAGAGCAGCCTCTCCTCTTGTTCACACATTCACAGACTGCATCAGGTTGGAAAGGACCCTCCAAAGGCATCTTGTCCAACCCCCGCTGCAGGCAGCAGGGACACCTCTGGCCAGAGCAGGCTGCCCAGGGCCACAGCAAGGCTGAGCTTGAATGGCTCCAGGGATGGAGCCTCCACCACCACACTGGGCAACCTGTTCCAGTGTTCCACTGCTCTGACTGTGAAGAACTCCACGGGCTGGGTGCTGGGGTGTGGGGGGAGACCCAAGCAAGCCCCCTGGTAAGCCCAGCACCCTCAGCTGGCTGTGCCCACAGGAACCTGGACACCATCATCTCGCTGCCTGGTGGGGAGAGCCTGCGAGGCTTCATCCTTGTCACCTTCCTGGTGGAGAAGGCAGCTGTGCCTGGCATTAAGGTAGGGCATCCTCCTGCTCTTTGCTTGTCCTAGAGTCATAGAATCACAGAATCAGTCAGGGTTGGAAGGGACCACAAGGAGCAGCCAGTCCCAACCCCCCTGCCATGCCCAGGGACACCCTACCCTAGAGCAGGCTGCACACAGCCTCAGCCAGCCTGGCCTCAAACACCTCCAGCCATGGGGCCTCAACCACCTCCCTGGGCAACCCCTGCCAGGCTCTCACCACTCTCCTGCTCAACAACTTCCTCCTCACCCCTAGGCTGACTCTCCTCACCTCCAGCTTTGCTCCATTCCCCCCACTCCTGGCACTCCCTCACAGCCTCAAAAGTCCCTCCCCAGCCTTTTTGTAGCCCCCTTCAGACCCTGGCAGGCCACAAGAAGGTCACCTGGGAGCCTCCTCTGCTCCAGCCTGCACAGCCCCAACTCTTTCAGTCTGTGCTCACAGCAGAGCTGCTGCAGCCCTCTCAGCATCCTCCTGGCCCTGCTCTGGACACTCTCCAGCATCTCCACATCCCTCTTGTCCCAGGGGCTCCAGAACTGGATGCAGTATCCAGGTGGGGTCTCAGCAGAGCAGATCAGAGGTGGGGAATCCCCTCCCTGGCCCTGCTGGCCACACTTCTGCTGCTGCAGCCCAGGCTCTGCTTGGCTTTCTGGGCTGCAAGTGCACACTGCTGGCTCCTGTTGAGCACCCCCAAATCCCTCTCCTCAGGGTGAGAAGAAGCACCCACAGGTGTGCACCCACAAAGTCTGCCTGTCACCTGTGTGCTTGCTTGCAGTCTGGGGAAGGGGCAGAGCTGGGATGGGTGACAGAGCCACTGGCACAGACATCTCAGCTTCCTCAGCTCTTCATCCTCTCTTCTCCTCCCACAGGCCATCGTCCAGGCCGTCCATGCCATCCTGCAGCAGGATGAGGAGAGCCTGCACAAAGCCCTGCAGCAGCTGGCAGAGGCCATCGGGGACATGAGCCAGGCTTTGAAAAGGATGCATGGTACCAGCAGCCTCCAGCTGCAGGGCAGCTCGGGGGCCCCTGCCCATTAGAGGCAGGAGTGGCAGTGTGCTCGCATGGGGCCCACGCAGCAGCCCTGGAGAGATGCAGGGGGAGGAGGAGGCAGGAGCGGCTCAGAGGAAGCTCAGTGCTGCCAGGGGGTGCAGTGGGGGCCGGGCTAAAAGCGTGGGCAGTTCTCCAGCTGTGCCACTCACAGCAGTGCCCAAGAGCATACTGCTCCCTCCTGCTGGGATTCAGGTCCCTTGGCTGGGGCATGGGGGGCACTGCCACATAGGGAATTCCAGTGAGGGGGAGCTGGTGGCCTTCTGCCTGCAGTCAAATCTGGGTTCTGCCTTCCCTCAGACCATGTGGACCCAGCAGTGTTCTATGCCGTGATCAGGATCTTCCTCTCCGGGTAAGTGCAGCACATTGCCCTCCAGAGCCAGCTGCCAGCAGCCCCTGGCCAGCAGAGCATGCCCTGAGAAGGGGCAGCCCAGGCAGGGAACTGTCTTTGGGATGGGGAAGGAACCAGCACCATGTCCAGAGTGGTGGCACCAAAGGTGACACAGTCCTGTCCCTCTCGAGGAAATCAGTTCCCAGCACAGTGCCAGAGCACACAGAGGGTTGGGGTCTGCCTCCCACCCCCTACTGCTCTCCCTCCTGCACTTCAGCTTAGCCTGGCACAGCCTCTGCACTGCAACAGCCACGAGTGTGCAGCAATGAATCATTCCTGCTCTTGGCCTGAGCAGTCCTGACAGCAGAGATGGATTTTAGAAGATGAATTTCTCCTTGCACACTGCATGCACAAAGCTCTGAGAGGTTCTCCTACCCCTGCACGTTAAGGAACCATCCATAACAAGCCTCTTGCTGCTCCTCCACCACACTCCCATTAATTAAAACACCCAATCCCCCTCCCCCCCTAAACGCTGACAAACTCCCCTGGGCGAGGCAGAACCATGGGCACAAGAGCCCAGCACTGAGGTTTGATGTGCCTCAGCTCCCCGTGGGGCTGGGAGCATCCCTCCTGCTCTGCTCCTGAGCTTCTCAGGGGCTTCTATTTCTGTTTCTCTTCAGCATATCTCAGCATTCCTCAATCAAAAGGCTCCATGAATCCTGATTGGCTTTCTCTCTCTCTCTCTCTCTCTCTTTCTTTACTTCATCCATGCTGTGACCTTGCCTTGATGGTCATCAGCCTGGAACAACATGCCTCTGAAATTCCCTTCCACTTATAACAACTTCCCACTAGCAAAGGTTACTATAAATGCATCCCTGGCAGAGCTAAAAATACTCTGGGACTAGATCATGAATCTATTTTCTGTGCAGCTTGTGCAGAATCTGCTCCAGCAACCCCAAACAGCCTCAGCCCCCAAAAGCCTCATCAAATGCTGCATTCTTCAGAAGGTCAAGAGATTATTTTTGTGCCAGGCAAATTCTCTCTCTCTCTGAGGTTCTGCCTCCTCTCCCCGTTTGGCTGCCAGCATTTGGCCATTTTAGCACAAGCAGTGCATGCAGCTGAGCAAAGGGCTGGGAGCTGATGGTGAACAGGGAGGGCATTGGTGCTGCCTGAGTCCTGGGCTTGCTTTGAGGAGAGGGAGGAAATCACCTCCCAGGTTTGGCCTCTGCTGAGAGGTTTAAGGGCAGGGTGTGCTGTGCCAGCTCTAGAGACATCAACCAAGGAAGAAAGGGAACAGAGTAAAATCCAACTTGCAAGAAAGCTGAGGAGGGAATTTTGGCAAGGGCTGGGAGGGACAGGGTGAGGGATGATGGCTTTGAGCTGGGAGAGGGGAGATGGAGAGTGGAGAGAAGGAAGAAATTCTTGCCAGTGAGGGTGGGGGAGACACTGGCACAGGTTGCCCAGGGAGGTTGTGGAGCACAGAATCACCCAATGTGATCAAAGATCACATTGGGTGATTCTGTGCTCCACAACCTCCCTGGAGGTGTTCAAGGCTGGGTTGGATGAGACCTTGAGCAACCTGTGCTGGTGGGAGGTGTCCCTGCCCATGGCAGGGAGGGTTGGAACTGGATGATCTTGAAGGTCCCTTCCAACCCAAATCATTCTGTGACTTTATGATTCCTCCCTGCACCCATGGCCTTGGTACAGACCTTGGCAGAGTGTTTGATTTCCAACTTTATCTCAGGCTGAGGACAATTGACAAGGCTGAGTGAGGAGGAGGAGGAAGAGAAGGAGGAGATCCATGGGGCAGGTCAAGAAGGTTCAGGAAGGTTTCAGTCAATCTTGCCAGTGCAGAGTCTCTTCTCACAGCACTCTTCTCACTGTTTATCCCTCCCTGCCTGACTTCTGTGTCTCCCCCTCAGCTGGAAGGACAACCCTGCCATGCCAGAGGGGCTGATCTATGAAGGTGTAGCCGAGGAGCCCCTGGGCTACTCGGGAGGGAGCGCGGCACAGAGCAGCGTCCTGCATGCCTTCGACGAGCTGCTGGGCATCCGCCACAGCCAGCACAGCTGTGAGTCACAGCCTGGGGACGGCTGCAGAGCACAGCAGGCTCTGATTGACAGTGCCTGAACATGAGCCAGTCTGTGCCCAGGTGGCCAAGAAGGGCACCGGCAGCCTGGCCTGGATCAGCGATGGTGTGGGCAGAAGGAGTAGGGAAGTGATGGTGCCCCTGTGCTGGGCACTGGTGAAGTCACATCTCAGTTGTGGCCTTCCAGGATCTGAAGGGGACTGCAAAAGAAGCTGGGGAGGGACTTTTGAGGCTGTGAGGGAGTGCCAGGAGTGGGGGGAATGGAGCAAAGCTGGAGGTGGGGAGAGTGAGGCTGGAGGTGAGGAGGAAGTTGTTGAGCAGGAGAGTGGTGAGAGGCTGGAATGGGTTGCCCAGGGAGGTGGTTGAGGCCCCATGGCTGGAGGTGTTTGAGGCCAGGCTGGCTGAGGCTGTGTGCAGCCTGCTCTAGGGTAGGGTGTCCCTGGGCATGGCAGGGGGTTGGCACTGGCTGCTCCTTGTGGTCCCTTCCAACCCTGACTGATTCTGTGATTCAAAATTCTGGGGTCAGTTTTGAACCCTTCAGTCCAAGGACACTGAGGGGCTGGAGCAGGTCCAGAGAAAGGCAACAAAGCTGGGGAAGGATCTGGAGAACAGGGCTGGGGAGGAGCAGCTGAGGGAGCTGGGGGTGTGCAGGCTGGGGAAGGGGAGGCTGAGGGGAGACCTCATTGCTGTCTACAGCTCCCTGAGAGGAGGCTGGAGCCAGGTGAGCTTGAGCTCTGCTCCCTAGGATCAGGTGATAGAAGGAGAGTTTAGGGTCCAGGCCTACCCTAAGGAAGCCCTGACCCTGGCAGGGTTTCTTTGTCAAGGAAGTGGAGGCAGTGGAGGCCAGGAGGAGGCTGCACAGTCTCTGGCACCACACCAGCACCAGGCTGGCCTCTCTCTTAGCACCTCGGGGGGCTTTAACCCAGCTGCCCACCACTCATTCCTGCTTTGCTGGTGTCTTGCAGCCGCCTTCCTGCAGAGGATGAGGGACTACATGCCCCCAGCCCACAGAGCCTTCGTGGAGGCCATCCACCGTGCCCCCTCCCTCAGGCACTTGGTGCTCTCCTCGGGCTCCCCGCGGCTCCGCGCAGCCTTCAACCGCTGCGTCTCGGCGCTGGTGGACTTCAGGTCCTGCCACATCATCATCGTCACCAAGTACGTCACCGTGGCAGCAGCCAAAGCCAAGGCCAGGCAGGCAGAGCTGGGGGACAGGGCTGGCCCCTCCACGGCCAAGCTCCCCTCTGCACTGGAGGCCAAAGGGACTGGCGGGTCCCACATCTCCATCTTCCTGAAGAGCATCAGGGACAGCACCAGGGCAGGGCTGATACCTGCCTGACCTGCCCAGAGGGGCTGCAAGGTACTGCTCAGGGGGGTGCAGGAGACCAAATGGCTCCAGTGGGTGTCTGCAGGGCACCAGCCACAGCCCAGCCAAGGTGACCTTCACCCAGAACCTCCTCCCAGCAGCACCCTCCCTGCTCGTGCACGGGTGGGACACGGGGAACACGCTTCAGGCTGGAGAGAGGAGGGCACTGCTGCTGCTAGCCCCCAGAAGGCATGCAGTGGGCAGCGGCCTTCCACAGCACCACGATGGGCACAGCACCCTGACATGGTACTAGGATGGGCACAGCATCCTCTTAAAGCACTGGAACAGGCACAGCATCTTTCGTGTCACCAGGAGGAGCACAACATCCTTCTGTGGCACCGGGATGGGCACAGCACCTTGGCACAGCAGCCTTCCATGGCACCAGGATGGGCCCAGCATCCTTCCATGGCACCGGGAGGAGCACAGCATCCTTCCACAGCAGCTGCATGGGCAAAGCACCCCTCCGTGGTGCCAGACAGAGCCGTGCCCACGCCTGCCCCCCTCTCCGTGCCCATCAGCTCTCTGCCCGCACCTCCCGGGCTCGGGGCTGTGCCGTGGGGGTTGCGGGCAGGGCAGGTTCCGGCTTGCACGGTTCGGCCTTCAGGGACAAATAAACTCTCGATTCCCAAATCCAGCCCCGCTGTGTCCTCGGCCGGCCTGTAGCGACAGCGCTGCGCTTTCTCGCCACGAGGTGGCGACAGAAACCTGCATTTGGCTCCTCCGCAGCCGCTGCCTGGCAGCAGAGGATGGGGACACAGACGTGGGCACAGCAAAGCATCAGCCGGGATCTGAGGGGGGCTGCGGGCTGCAGGGGGCTCAAAACCCGGAGCCTGTGGCACCCAGCCCCATTCTTCTCGCCCCACACACGGGGTTTGTACGTGCCCAGGGCTGCCAGACCTCAGGGGAGTCCCAAACCAGCAAGGCAGACTCGGGGCAGCCACTCTCATTGCCTTGTCTCGTCCTCCCTCCCCTACCTCCATCTCTTTCAGCCTGATGCTGGCTCTTGGGCTGGTGAGGACAAGCAACATGGTCTGAAAATCCAGCCCCTGCTTGCCCAAAGCTCTGTGCCAGGGCAAGAGTTTTGTCTGCAGAAATGCTGTGGGCTGAGTAAGAGGCTGAGCTCTGGCAGAGCTGTGGCTGCAGCAGGGGCACAGTTACTCACAGGGGAAGTCTGCTGCTGCCAACCCCCAGCAATCCAGGCCTGGGAATGATGCTGAAGTCACCCAGACCCTGCTGAGAGGGGGAGGTGGATGGGAGCAGTGAGCAGATGTGGGGCAAGCTGGGGCTCAGGGAGGCTGCTGTTCACCTGGGGATGCTGAATGAAGGCAGCAGGCTCCCTGCTGCCAGCCTCACTGCAGCTCCTCGGCTCTTATGGGCTCAGCATCATAGAACTGCTTGGTTGGAAAAGCCCTCAAAGACCCAACCCCACCACAGCCACTGAAGCCTGGGCCCAGGTGCCATGGCCACACCTTTCTTGAACACTTCCAGGGCTGGGGACTCCACCACCTCCCTGGGCAGCCTGTGCCAATTCCTGAGCACTCTCGCAAGGAAGGGATTTTCCCTGCTCTCCAGCCTAACCCTCCCCGGGTGCAATCTCAGGCCGAGTCACAGGGGCAGAGCTGCTGCCTTGGGGCATGCACAGGCTTCACTTTCTTCCTTCTGGACGAGCAGCACCATGCTGCGGCAGGGAGCATGGAGATGCAGCTTCCCCGAGGGACCAGCAAGGGGAGAGACCACCTCAGAGCAAGCCATGCCCCTCACCAGGTCTCTGCAGCAGACCAAACCCAGCCTGATGCTGGGTTCAGCCCAGGAGGTAACACAAAAGTTACCTCCAGACACCACCGCAGATGAAGCAAGACCAGCAACGAATTCTCCCTGCAGCTTATCCCAGCTGCCAGGGCTGCTGCCTGCTCCCTGGCATTGCTCCCTGGCATCACTCCCTGGCCTGGGGCTGCAGCACTGGGCTCTTCTCACCCCCCCACCATGCCAGGATGGGTGGGCAGATCTTTATGCCAAGAGCCAGGCGCCCAAACTGCCCTTTTAGAGCAAGATCACCCCCAAATTCCTCTGAGTTGGCATCACTCCCTGGCCTGGGGCTGCAGCACTGGGCTCTTCTCACCCCCCCACCATGCCAGGATGGGTGGGCAGATCTTTATGCCAAGAGCCAGGCGCCCAAACTGCCCTTTTAGAGCAAGATCACCCCCAAATTCCTCTGAGTTGGCATCTTTAGGGCAATCAGGCCATATGGCTGGCTGTTTTGCCTGCCCAGGTTTTGCTGGCACAGCCACCCGAGACAGGTTTCACACCCAATGAGTGTCTGGGTGCAAAAATAGCTCTGGCAGTGCCACTTCTCCTGCACTATCAGAAGAGAGTCAAGGTCCTTTGAAATGACCTTTCATCCCCATAAGGGCAACAACAACAACAAAAAAAAGCCCTCAGCACAAAGCAGTTTGAATTATTAAAGCTCCCTGCTCAGTTTTATTTTGTGCCCTCTTTTGAAAGGCAACTTCTTCAAACTGGGGCTTGGGAGGAGATCTCTTCAGTAAACAACCTGAGGGGAGAAGATGCCAGCACCTTTAAATCTCTGCCTGGCAGCCCTCATTCCACTGGAGCTTCATTTCTGAAGAGCTGCTGCATATTTTATGTAGGAAATATTTCATCCTGATGATGGTTTTGGTCTAGAACATTTCAGACCATTTCAGGAAAACAGCAAAACTTAAAGGGAAGGGCAAAAAAAAAACCAACCAAACCCAACTCAAAACCCAAACCCAAACAGTCAAACAGTTCAGCTAAAGGAGAAACACCACCAGGAGTGGTGCAGGCTGGCACTGCAGCAGGCAGTCCATGTGCATTGTGATCAGCGGTGATGAGGGTGCTAGGAAAGGGTAAAAGGGCCCCAGGGGGGGTTCTGTTCCTCCTGCAAACCCTCCTGAAGCCTCGAGGGCCTTCCCCACACCCTCTGCACCTGCCTCAGGCCAGTAGAATCATAGAATCCTGGAAGTGTTTGGGTTGGAAAAGGTCTCCAAGATCCTTCAGGCCAGCATCAGCACTGGCACAGGCTGCCCAGAGAGGTTGTGGAGTCTCCTTCTCTGGTGCCTTTCACCCACTCTGATCTAGGGTAGGGTGTCCCTGCCCATGACAGGGGGGTTGGAACTAGATGGTCCTTGTGGTCCCTTCCAACCCTGACTGATACCATGAGTCTAAGGCCTGTCTGGATGTGTTCCTGTGTGACCTGAGCTAGGTCGGTCATGTGGCCCTGCTCTGGCAGGGGGGGTTGGACTGGATGATCTCCTTGGGTCCCTTCCAACCCCTAATATCCTGTGAACATCAACCCAGCACCACCATAGGCACTAAGCCATGACCCTAGGTGCAAGGTTCACCTGGGGATGCTGAACGAAGGCATCAGGCTCCCTGCTGCCAGCCACACTGCAGCTCCTCAGTCCTTATGGGCTCAGGATCCTAGAACTGCTTGGTTGAAAAAGCCCTCAAAGATCCAACCCAGCCCCACCAAGGCCACTGAAGCCTGGGCCCAAGTGTCATGGCCACACCTTTGCTGAACACCTCCAGGCATGGGGACTCCACCACCTCCCTGGGCAGCCTCTGCCAATCCCTCACCACTCTGGCAGCAAAGACATTTTTCCTCCTCTCCAACCTGAGCCTCCCCTGGCACAATTTCAGGCCATTTCCTCTTCTTCTGTCTCCTGATCCTAGGGAGCAGAGTCCAAGCCCACCTGGCTTCAGCCTCCTCTCAGGGAGCTGTAGACAGCAATTAGGTCTCCCCTCAGCCTCCCCTTCCCCAGCCTGCACACCCCCAGCTGCTCCTCCCCAGCCCTGTTCTCCACACCTTTCCCCAGCTTTGTTGCCCTTCTCTGGACCTGCTCCAACCCCTCAACGTCCTTCTGGGAGTGAGGAGCTCAAAGCTGACTCCAGGATTTGAGGTGTCCTCAGCAGTGCCCAGCACAGGGACACCATCACTCCTCTGAGCAGCCTTGGCACAAAGCTGAGCAGCCTTGGCACGGCACACGTGGAGAGGAGCAGCAGACACACTCCAGGCTGGAGCAGGCAGTGGTTGGGATGAGACCTTCAGGGCTCTAACAGCAGCCAGGGGATCCTGAGATGGAGCTTCAGACCTCCTGGGCACTTAAGGAAGGTTGATTATGAAACATTTTATAGCTTATGAGAAGCTCCTAAGGCAGCCAGGGCCGGGATAATGGGAGATTTTAATTACTTGGATATTGATGGACATAATAAGTGTGCAGCAAAGCACAAAAGGGAACCTGTGGCTGCAGGGGAGGGGGAGATTGATCTGCACGCAGCATGCTAAATAAGTGGAATCGTTCAGAGCCTCCTCTGGCCTCGCTTCCAGGAGCACAGCCAAGTATGATAAACAGGGTCGGGGGTGGGAAGTGTCTAGAATCCAAATGTTTGCGTTCCTCTTCGATTTCAGTTGCTCAGGAGGACAAAAGCAGCAGCAGGAGGCACAGCAGAGCACTTGGCTGCCTCTGCCCCCGGGCCCCGGGGAGCGGCACCGGCAGCGCAAGCACCGGGAAGAGCCTGCCGGTGCCCAGGGGCATCTCAGGAACTTTTGCACAGTGGTGGAGGTTGACCTGGGTGAGAGCCAGGCTAGGCGAAGAGGCAACCAGAAGCTGAAGCAATCGAGGAGCAGGATGGAAAGTCTGAGCAAGCAGCGTGGGTGGGATGGTGGCCACGGGCCGGGCACGGCATCGGCAGCCACAGGCGGGTGTGGGCAGGCTGGGGACCGTGCCAGGGAAAGGGCAGGACGAGAGGAGTGGGGTGCAGGGTGCTGCTGGGGAGCCGGCAGCGAGGGCACCTTCCTTGGGTGTGCTGTGAGCTGCAGCTGAGAGTTGGGGGACACTTCGGTGCATCAACCTCCCTCCCTGAGAGCTGGGAACACTTTGGTGCATCAACCTCCCTCCCTGAGAGCTGCAGCTGAGAGTTGGGGGACACTTTGGTGCATCAACCTCCCTCCCTGAGAGCTGGGAACACTTCGGTGCATCAACCTCCCTCCCTGTGAGCTGCAGCTGAGAGTTGGGGGACACTTCGGTGCATCAACCTCCCTCCCTGTGAGCTGCAGCTGAGAGCTGGGGAACACTTCGGTGCATCAACCTCCCTCCCCCTGCCCTCCTGGGGCTGCCGCAGGGTCTGGCTGCAACGGAAGGGCAGAGGCTGAGCTGCGTCTGGGGGCGGCTCCGAGCCCCTGCAGAGGCTGCTGCTGCTGTGTCCTCTTGCCCACGGCAGGTGATGGGGCTGGGGGAGGGAGCCAGGGACTGCTTCTTGTGCCCGCCCTGCGGCAGGGTGGTGGGCACCTAGGAAATGCCACCGCACCTTTCACACACGGGGCCTTGGGGATGGGAAGTGTCCTCCTCAGGCAGAGCAGGAGAGGGACTTTGAGATACGGGACAGAAGAGGCTTGCCTGGGCTGCAGGGGAAGGAGAGATGCTCCTTGGGCAGGTCTGTGTGGGGGTGCATCGGTAGCCAGGTGCAGCCGGCAGGGCTCTCCTGACGTCTGGTGGCATCTGAAGTGTCCCCGAGTGGGGTGTCCTTCCCTGTGGTCTTCCTTCTCCACCACATGGGTCAGAGCCTTAGACCCAGTAGTGAAAATAATAACAAAAGAGGTTAATGAGCTGTCAAAGAGGTCGAGACCCCCCCCAGAGCAGGGCTGGGAGTGCCACGGCAGGGCGGCTCCCGAGCTGCAGGTGGCAATGGAAAGGTGCAGCCACCAGAGGTGTGGGGCAGGGCCTCTGTCTGCAGTGATAAGTGAGTTTTCTTTGAGGGTGGTGCTGATCTGGGGCTGGACCTGCTGGGCGGCTTGTGCCTGAGGGCTGTGACATCTGAGGGCTGTGACATCCCTCCCGGGTTTGCATCAGCTCCCAGCTGGCCCTGGCGATGCTTCAGAGAGACGGCGCAAAATCCTGCCCAGAGCTGAGCTGAGCTCTGCAGCAGGGGTCTGGGGTGTCCCCTGCCCAGACCTGAGTTGAGCTCTTGTTACAGAAGTTCTCACACACTTTGAGATTGAATAGGAGAAAAATCAACTTTCTTTAAGTAATATAAGCAAAAGCAGTGCTGGGCGGGGGGGGAGAGTCTCCTGCCCACCAACGGCTCACAAAACGTTGGGGCTTTCAAGCCCCTTTATATAGACAACTGTCGAGAGGCAGTAACTCTCCACTGCCCTCCATGCATGTCTAAAGGGAGTCCAGAGGGGTTGCCAGGCTCAAATTGTAACAGCTGCACCAACCACGAGCCAAGAAAACTTTAAAGCAGAGTAACAGGAACAAAAACTTTCCCGTTAAAGGAGCATGGCCTCGCTCCTCCCTGGTACCCCCCCAGCCATAGAACCATAGAATCATAGAATGGGTTAGGTTGGAAGGGACCTCAAGGATCATCCAGCTCCAACCCCCTGCCATAGGCAGGGACACCTCCCACTAGAGCAGGTTGCTCAAGGCCTCATCCAGCCTGGCCTTAAACACCTCCAGGGAGGTTGTGGAGCACAGAAGCACCCAATGTGATCAAAGATGAGCATGAGCCTGCAGTGTGCACATGCAGCCCAGAAAGCAACCCTGTGCTGGGCTGCAGCAGGAGCAGTGTGGCCAGTAGGGCAAGGGAGGGGATTCTGCCCCTTTGCTCTCCTCAGACCCCACCTGGAGTACTGTGTGCAGTTCTGGAGCCCCCAGCACAAGAAGGACATGGAACTGCTGGAGCCAGTCCAGAGGAGAGCCACGAAGATGCTCAGAGGGCTGCAGCAGCTCTGCTATGAGGACAGGCTGAGAGAGTTGGGGCTCTGCAGCCTGGAGAAGAGAAGGCTTCGAGGAGACCTTAGAGTGGGCTTTGCAGTATCTGAAGGGAGCCTACAGGAAGGCTGGGGAGGGACTTTGACAAGGTCTGGGAATGTCAGGACGAGGGGGAATGGGTTTGAACTGGCAGAGGGGAGATTTAGACTGGATGTTAGGAGGAAGGTCTTTACAGTGAGGGTGGTGAGACACTGGCACAGGTTGCCCAGGGAGGTTGTGGATGCTTCCTCCCTGGAGGTGTTTAAGGCCAGGCTGGATGAGGCCTTGAGCAACCTGCTCTAGTGGGAGGTGTCCCTGCCTATGGCAGGGGGGTGGAGCTGGATGATCCTTGAGGTCCCTGCCAACCTAAACCATTCTATGATTCTAGGATTCTATGATTCTATGAATTTTCACCCAATCCTTCTCAAATTCTTTGCTATTGAGTCTCTCAGCACTCTGCTGTGGTTGGCATAAACCCAGCACTCCTCTCTCAGAGCAGCACAGGACCCCCCTGTTTGTCAGAACAATAATTCTACACCCCTCCTGTTCTGACTTTGATTCCCAGGCCACTTCCTTCTCTACCTGGGAGTTAGAAGAACAACAGTGTTTCTGTGCAATATGGCACACCCCAGTCCAATTAGGTGGTAACTTTCTGTAGAGTTTGTCATTCCAAATGATTTACCACAGTATCACAGCCTCACAGTCTCACCAAGGTTGGAAGAGACCTCACAGATCATCAAGTCCAACCTGTTACCACAGAGCTCAAGGCCAGACCATGGCACCAAGTGCCACGTCCAATCCTGCCTTGAACAGCTCCAGGGACGGCGACTCCACCACCTCCCTGGGCAGCCCATTCCAGTAGCCAACAAAAGCACATCTAGGAACAAAAGGACATTATCCCATCTCCCCTCAAGATGTGCATGACCCCTCATAATTTCTCCCTAAGATCATACACCCGAGAGATATTTCAGACAAAAGAACAATGCTGAATCCCTTAACAAACCAGAACAGAATACATTAACTCCAAATCCCCCCAGCCCATCGGTCCTCCAGTTGGGACTCCACTGAAGCTTTGGTAAAGCTTCCCTGTGGCTCTGATGAACCTGCAGTCCTTTGGCATAGTCATGCTGCAAGGAGCCTGGTAGCCTGCAAAACTTGAGAGGTCTTTAATCTGGTAAGAACACTTCTGAGAACACATCAAGGGATCTTCAGCCTTAGAGTTCACCAACTCAAGCATTTCAGAAAGAACTGGTACCTTTTAGTCAACTCCCTCAGATAATGATAAGGTATCAGTGCAGGACACCCCCACACACACTCAGAGGCTCCCTGATCCTCTTACTTGTTGCATGGTTGTTCCTTTCTTTTCACCTGTATTCCAATTGCATTGGCTTGGGTTGACTTTTATTGTTTTCCTCATGAGTCTCATTTAGAATAGAATAGAATCAACCAGG
>WAAF01003449.1:392022-408350 GCA_013400475.1 Tricholaema leucomelas | reverse complement strand
ATAGCTCCTCCTCAGAAAAAGAAGTCTCCCTGTTTCTGTTAAATTGGGTTAGGACTTCAGAGGATAAAAAACTAAGGCAAAAATGTCAGAGAACAGTGAAATATTCAGGATTTTCTCTCTCCTGAATATAGTTACTAGTCTAACTGTTGTTGTCCTGCATTACAGCAGCTTTAGGTGGAGAAGCAACCATTTTGATATATGAGGATTTGTATCAATTCTTTCATTTCACACATAAGATAATTATATGAGTGAATTTAAATTAACTTAGAATTTCAAGTCAAAATTTAGATACATCATACCATGCAACTATAGAACTCTCCAGGTTGGACAGGGCCCTTGAAAGATCTTCTGCTCCAGCCTTACATGGAAAAGGAAGCCTAGATCTAGCACCTGCCCAGTCTCTTCTTGGAGCAGTGCAGTTTCTCCTGTGCTGTGTGCCTTCATACACCACCACCTGAAATTCCTGTGTAATTTACAGTTTCCTTACTCTTTGAGTATCTATAAGCTAGTATAGATACTCTTTGAGTATCTATGTAATGATTGTTAAACTGTGAGAGTAAATATATATATAAGAAAAATATGTAATCAATACTATAATCCTGGAGTTTCAGAGTGCATATCCATACATTTTAAGGATACTTACAGTGTAATAAGCATGAAGATTATACTGCTGAATTTGTCAACATTTCTCCACCATCTCCAGTATCTCCATGTTGATACATATGAGAGATAATGCAGAATTGGATGTGGCAGCCAAACAGATAAATGCCTTTAGAGTTTTTAAGGTATTGTTTGTAGTCTCACAGCACAAGAGGGAAAGCTCTCTTTAAGACTCAAAAAGCTAATCCACTGTATATTTATGACAGCACTGGGGATTTTAATGCACATGAGCTTGTGTTATCTCTGACTATATTATGCTTTATTTATTCTCAGCTTCTCTGTCGGGGACTAATTCCGAGACAATTTACATTTTTTCTCATGAGGCTACAGCACAGTTTATATCTGATTATTCTGAAAACTACAATGGCTTCAACGCAACCTACACTGCATTTAGTGTAAATGAACTAAGTGGTAAGTGTTAGGGTGTTTTTGTGTGTGCTATTCTCTAAGTTTGGTGGAACTAAATTTTCAGTTTGACAAAATGCAGACCGAAACAGAAGCAGTGTTTTATAGCCTCAGTCTACTAAGTGTATCCACTTTGAGAAATGTCACACTGTTTTAAAGATTTAAACATTGATTTCAGTAAGACTGTCCACAGCTTTACAGGCCTGTATCTAGCAGTAGGGTGATGTTTATCTGTTTAAACAAGAGTGGTTGTATCACCAGCCGACTCCTTTCAGCCAATTTGTTCACTAGTGAACGCTGCTGAATGGATGACACTAAGTATTATTCTGTAATCATGTGACATTACCTGATGTCCGGAGTTTCTTTACATTGTCGCAAGTAGTAGTCCTAAATGGTTAAACTAACATTCAGGAAAATACTTGTTTCAAAAAATAGGCATAGGAAAAAGTCCAGATACAGTAAATCATAAGTGTCAACAAAACACAGCAATGAGATTTATGCATTAGTGTTCTTTGATAGAAACAAGGCTTCTTCAGATGCTTAATATTTAGCATGATGTTAACAATGGTTGTGACTGGAGAGCCATATGCCTCAGGCAGCATCCAGAGTACCAGAAGGCTCTTTGTCCATGGAAGCCTTTGCTAAGGGCTAACCTGCACTTCAAGGCACTACAGAAAGACACTAAGCAAAATTTCATGGGAAGAAAAACAGTGAGGATGTTGCAGTAAATAAATGTGAGCAAAGAAGGTGCAAAGGAAAAGGTCAAAGAAAGGGACATCCCTGGTACATGGAGCACAGGACTTACCTTCTGAACATTCAGCTCTACTGGTGAGCCCTTTCAGGTGGAGCAATACAGGCTTTGGCAAAGGAAGGAGGACAAGAGCAGGGTTAACCCTTAGCGTTATCTATGCAATGGATCCTCTCTCATTCTGCCACCACATTACTGTTGAAGGACCGAAAAAGCAGGTGAATGCACGAGTGCAAGGGCATATAGGGCTACCTACAGTAACAGTGTTTGGTTAACAAGTATAAATAACACATTTATTTGAGGAGTTATTTTCTATTGCATAGAAGAGGGAATTGAGTCAGCTTGGGCTCCAGTTCTCAAACATTTAAAAATTTTCATTGTTCATCACTCATTCTTCTGTAATTCTGAGGAAGTGCTTCATGTCTCTGTCATTTTTACTTACTAGAGGTTCTTACTCACAGATTATGAGAAAATCAATTGCACGTTTGAAGATGGCTTTTGTTACTGGATACAAGATTTAGATGATGATTCAGAATGGGAGAGAGTTCAGGGTCCTACCTTTCCCTTTATGAGTGGTCCTGATTTTGATCATACGTTTGGCAACATATCAGGTAAAAGCAAACACAAGATTAATGGAAAAGGTTGATTTAGCTTGTATTATACTGGTTACAATGGTACAACAGTAGCATTCATAGAATCATAGAATGGTTTAGGTTGGAAGGGACTATCCAGCCTGGATCTGTGCTTGGGATTGTGCTGATCTAGATGTAATTTTATTCTGCCATTAAAAAAATGAGTCAGGCCTACCAGACAAAATATTTTATGCTACTGATTGCCATTCTCTGAAAATAAGCTAAAACAAAAATAAGGGATAAAGAAATATTTGAAGTGATTAAAATATTGAAGTACTGAAAGAATTCGAAGTATTGACGTTTCAATGCTATCAGTATGCCAAAATACTTTCTCTAGGAGAGGAATTTCTATTAGGTAACTTTCACAGGTCAAATAAGTGCATGTTTACCTTAAGGTAATATGCAAGTATAATATAGTTACATTTTAGGGAACTCGCTTCTATTTCATTTCTATCTACTGTCGGCATCCTGGTTGCCACAGAATAATTTTGATTTCATATAAAGTTTACCTTAAGAGTATATAGGGGACCTGGGCACCAACTACAGTAGTGTTCACAAAGCACACAAACGCTCCAACAGCTGCTATATCAAAACAGCTTATTTGGAAGAGTAATCATATCAAAGGTAAATTTTAATTAAAGAGACAATACCAATAAAAATCAGGTTTTGCATAAGTATCTGAATATCTGTATCTAATATTCTGTTTATCCCAGAATTATACTCCAAAAGTTTCTTTCTGCTTCTGCAGGAAAGGCAGACAATGCCCTCCTCATCTGATTTGTCAGTCTAGATAAAACTAATTAACATAATTTGTATTTTGCAGTAGTTGTATCTATTCTATACAAGACTTATTGGGTGACAGATAACTGGAAAAATTGCAAATTATTCTGGAATAAGTCACTCCCAGGAAAAGAAAAATAGTATTCAGCTTATTATTTGATGTGAATTATTCATTTCCCCCTCATTTTCTAAACACACTATTTTATCTTTCCACTTGACTCCTGGAATACAAATCAGATTAAAGAATGTAAAGTGTGTTTAACAGAACATTTGAAAATTGTTTCTAGCCCACTTGCAAATTCTAATTTATTTTTGGTGCTCTCTGCTTCATTGTGCTAGATCTAAGCTGGCATGCATAATATTGTTATATGTAATGTCGCTATTGAATATTCAAATTTGTACAGCCTGCATTTGAAGTAAAAATGTGAGCTGCATCATTAATACCTAGCTATTACATACATTTGGTGAGACACTCTGCTTTTACTTTGCTGCTCTTGAACAGCAAAGAACTTAATACCTACTCAAGACCTGTTTCTGAACACTCAGAGAATTGGTGAAACAAAGATGGAGAACTTCCACTTTGCCTATCTGAAGACCTTTTCTGAAAAAGAATGCTAAGCTTATTTTTTTTTAAAGCTAGACACTGAGTTTTTTTAAAGCATGCTTTCCAAGTCAACTCAATGAAAAGCCTGATTCAGATTTCAGGTACACTAACCTCTTACATGAGAAAGCTAGCTAATCTAGAAGTATAAATAACATAAAAATTACATATAATTAAATTACATATTTATATTTGCACATATATAAGTATTAGATAGACAGAAAATAAAATCAAGGATTAGGGCCATGATTTCAGTAAAGTAAGAGTTTTATTTTTGAACTTTTAACTCTGTCTAACTTATATATCACAGTGCTTCTGTAGCCAGGTCTCACATTAGTTATCTGCATGGCAGCAGGAAGTCCAAATTTTCAGTGGCAAGGAAGTTAACTCAGAAAAGGCTAAAAACCTAATTTTCCCATGTAACATATTCTTCTTGTTTATAATGCTTCACCTTTCCTGTAAAATATTCACATGGTCATTCTCTCACCTGTCTCAACACACAATGCATATTTCCCATTATTATGTAGACAAAATTTATTCAAATACCAATAAATCCTTGTGCAAAATCATAAGCAAGTGTGAAATAGGAAGACTTTTTTATAAACTAAGTAGAAATCACTGCCTTCACTAAATAAAAAGCAGATCTCCCACTGACTTCAGAAGGACTAGTTTCATTTCATGTGTAGTTCTGAGGTGTGTCCTACATGCTTAAAAGCTCACTTTAATGTGTCATTGTCTGATGAATATAACTTGGGATAATCACTCACATTTATTGTGTCAGGAATCTTCCAAGTCATGCAACACTGTCTGCATTTGGTATTATTGATACTATTTTTAGTGAAAAAAAAATTCATTTCATGAAAAAAAAATAAAAGCTGAATCTCTACCAACTAAAATGTGCTCATTATATTGCAGGATTTTATATTTCAACACCCATAGGAATTGGATACATAGAAGAGAGAGTCCGAATTCTGAGTTTGCCTTTAGTCTCTTCAGATTCATCTTGTCTAAGCTTTTGGTATTCTTACATAATTCCTATACAAATGTTTTGTTTAAGTATAAAACCAAACAGCTTTCCTTCATATATAATATTAATCCAAGTAAATATTTCAGCAATACAAGCTTGTTTCTGCTTGAATTGTCACAATCACTTTCAACTCCAGGCCTGAAACGCTGATAGAAGATTTGATTCTTGCAGTTAGCTTCAATGCGTTTTCTTTTCCACCCTGCATCCAATATTCATTTCTATACAGAAATCATAGTAACAATCCCTGAAGTGTTGGCTTTCATTTCATGAAGCTTAACTAGGCTCCTGCAGAAAATGTAGCAAAACACCAAATGAAACTTTGAGGTACAATATAAACATACGATACATTTTATGTTCATGTTCTCTGCAAATTAGTCCTAATTCTGCAAAATCATTTATTAAATTAAAAGCTTGAATTATTTTCTTGAAATTTCACTTTGTTCTACTAATAAAAAATTGCTCTTCATCCTCTAGGTATTTCATGTACAGTACCAATGTTTACCGTTTAAGAGTTAGCATAAGTAATGAACACGGTTTGGAAAAGATCATTTTCCAAAAAGAAGGAAACTATGGAAACTATTGGAATTATGGACAAGTGACATTAAATGAAACATCTGATTTTAAGGTTTGTTAAACTGCTAGTTCTTTTAAAAACTCACTTTAGCCAAACTGATACAAGTTTTCTGCCAAATGAACTCAATGATCCACAGCTCCAAAGATAGTATCTAGGACTGTTTACTGATGTATGTCATCAAATAGATGTTAGCATGCAGACAACTGGAGTTCCCACTTGAATTGTCATCCTGCTTCCTTCCCTACTCTGGAATTTAAACTGTTATTATTGTAGGAAAAAGAAAAGCTTAACACTGTTATTGGACAAACAAAGTTATCATGAAAAAGAGCTTTCCACAAAATGAGAGTGTTAAAAGCCTATCAAAATCTGATGTGGAGTTTAAAAAGCTTGACAGTGGGTATGATATGAAGCACTTAGCCATGGGAAGAGTTCAATTAAATAACTTCAGACTCTGAAGTAGTGTTTTCACTTAATTACAGAATAATTCACTGAAAGTATGTTCCAGACAGAAATGTATTTGGTGTCACAGGGTTAACAACCAACCTGACTTATCTGTAAACAAAAGGAGGAGACTTATGCTAGGCAATTTCATCAGCAACTCTCTACTGAAAACAATTTCTTTTTATAGGTATTTGAAATGACTTGTTCTGCTATAGTAGTTTAGATTGATGCAAGAGCACTGCCAGGAAAATGTATTTACCATCTGGGGAAGTAAATGCATCTGTGACCTGGCTGCATCAGATTTCTAGCAAATGTGTGTTTTATGATCTCAGGAAGAGTGCTATAACTAGCTGTATTTCCCCATTGCAAAGTTCTTAGTAGCAGAATTACTTAAAATGTGTGGATATTAAAGCAAGTAACAAACAAGTAAGGTTAATTCCATTTTTTTCATGGAGAAATGCCATTAGGTCAGGAGATTTTTAACTGATGTGTGACACAGAATATGTGTTTCAAAAATTACATGAATTTGTATATAAAAAAATAAAGTTATTGAATAGTTTTAAACCATGTTCATCATGAAATTCCTACATTCCTTAGGATATTTTACATAGTGCTGGTTTGTTTTGCCAGGAATCCTGTCTCCTTCCTGATGTATTCCTCAGACTGTAGCACTCATGTAGATTACAATGGAAATAAGAGCATTCAGGAGAAAAGAATGTGCTTCAGTACAGGAAACTGAAAAATGTTTCATTACATTATAAAATTCAATTTTTTTTTTCTCATGAACTTAGGTTATTTTTGATGCATTCAAAATGCCTGGTGCCAGTGATATTGCCTTGGATGACATTGGCCTGACGAAGGGAAAGTGTGATGAAAGTATATATGTAGAACCAACTGCTATTCCAACTGTTACTACTACCCCTTCAGGTCCTAGTAAGTAAACACTAAAATACATTGATTTCCATTTCCTGTTACTACATTTGTGTAGAATTAAGAATTTTCACCCTCTAATACTATAAAAAATCTCGCCTCATCACTTGTGCTAGTTTGAGCCTAGCTGGAATGTTTTGGTGAGAAGAATTAGATCATAGGCTGAGAAATTCAAACAATGGTGAGGTCTACTTCGCTCACAGTCTTGCTGAGATTTGTAAAGAAATGCAAAACAAAGATTAGGTCACTTGCTTGCTTTCTTCGCTGGGAGCTTTGCCTGCTGGAGAGCTGAGGCTGCTGGCTGGACTCCATCTTGCTTTCTAACCTCACCCTCCATTTGCTTTGCTGATTCACCTTTACTTCTTAATCCTCTTGGCCTAACCTCCATTCTTCCTTGGGACTGGGGTAAGGTTGAGAGGGGTAGGGGGAAGGTGAGGGGTGGTTGAGAGCCCCTCCTGGGGACTCAGGTTTCTGGGAGGGGAATTGTGTTTGTATTACCTTTTTTCCCTTGTCTATTTCTGTCTATAACTGTATATACTGTAAATATCTGCTTGTAAATTGTGCCAGCTGTAAATATAAGCTTCATTCAAATTTCCAGAGCTGGCTGAGTCTAGTCTGGGTGATTTCTAAAAGTGTGGGGGGGCGGGGAACACCCAAACCATCACAGAATGTCCTTCAAAATTATACAGAAGCGTAGTCCAAGGTGTTGCTGGGTCAAAGCTAACTTGTTTGCGTAACTTTGTTGAGGCATGCTACATAGACACTATCTGTAACCTGACAAAAAAGAGTGAATATTATCAATCATCTTCAAAGAAGTATGAAATTACTTTGATGGATGTGGTGCAAGCTTACTAACATTAATGGTTTCACTACAAATATCATGTCTGCAAACAAAAGATGAAAGAATTTGAGCCTAGCCAATTTGTTTTACTAGATGTAGAGCTTAAGTTACAGGCACTGGCATTATTCACAGAGCCACCAAAGCTCAGTAAAAAGTAAAAACAAAAAATAATTGATAAGGAGATAGAGAAGCCAGATTTACTTTTGTCTTTTACACAGGACCGTCAACTTACACTCTCATCTAAAATAAACACTGCTTTCATCTTCATATTCATTTATAACCTGTCTTTTAAGACAAACAACAGTGTGGAAATTGCAGTGTAAATTCCATACTTAAGATGTGTATGTCAAGATAAATTACAGTTTTGGCCAAAGCACAGGGATTTTTTTTAATGAACAAGTCATATGTAATTTTTTACAGTGGTGAGAAAATCATCTGTTGTGCTTAATGAAAGGACCAAAATTATTGCTGCTGATTGCTGTTTGGTTCTGTAACAAGTGACAACTGTGTGAATATCTACAATGGCAAATTATTAAAACATTTTTTTCAAGACATAAGTAAAATCAATTACTTCTTTCATTTTTCCATGCAAGAGAAAGGTCATTACTAATGTGCCTTTCATGTAGTCAACACCAGGTCAGGTTTCATTATAAGTTGCCCCTGTTCTGCTACTAAGTTGGGTTTGCTCTGCTTATATCAGATGATATTGGGGGTCTGGGTCGATGAGAAGCTCAACATGAGCTGGCAGTGTGCACATGCAGCCCAGACAGCCAGCTGTGTGCTGGGCTGCAGCAAGAGAAGTGTGGCCAGCAGGGCAAGGGAGGGGATTCTGCCCCTTTACTCTGCTCTCGTCAGACCCCACCTGGAGTACTGTGTGCAGTTCTGGAGCCCCCAACACAAGAAGGACATGGAACTGCTGGAGCGGGTCCAGAGGAGAGCCACGAAGATGATCAGAGGGCTGCAGCACCTCTGCTATGAGGACAGGCGGAGAGAGTTGGGGCTCTTCAGCCTGGAGAAGAGAATGCTTCGAGGAGACCTTATAGTGGCTTTGCAGTATCTGAAGGGAGCCTACAGGAAAGCTGGGGAGGGACTGTTGACAAGGTCTAGTAATGTTAGGACGAGGGGGAATGGTTTTAAACTGGAAGAGGGGAGATTCCGACTGGATATTAGGAGGAAGTTCTTTACAGTGAGGGTGGTAAGACACTGGAACGGGTTGCCCAGGGAGGTTGTGGATGCTTCCTCCCTGGAGGTGTTCAAGGCCAGGCTGGATGAGGCCTTGAGCAACCTGCTCTAGTGGGAGGTGTCCCTGCCTATGTCAGGGGGTTGGAGCTGGATGATCCTTGAGGTCCCTTCCAACCTAAACCATTCTATGATTCTATGATTCTATGATACTGGTAAAGAACAATACATTCCTTCATGCAAATCTACAGTAGTTGTGTGTCTATTTGTACATGCTGTAATGTTCTATAAAAATAAGCTACCATTGTATTCTCAATTTGTTGTTAATGGTATTTACAGAGAATAGTCCTCATTGTGAGCCATCTGGCTGAAACATAATGCATTTGTTAGTGTGCGATTGTTGACAGTTTCGTTTCCTTTCGGAGTTAAATTTTTCTTGACAGGAGTGACGTGGTGAGATGTAAAGCTCTATAAAATGAGTGCCATAAGAAACTTCAAAGCTTCCTTGTGTTCAGTGAAGCTTTGTCTCAGTGGGATTCAAATAGCAAACTCAATAGGACTTGTAGCTTATGAAGTCCCTCAAGCAAGTGGCTCCCAGTCTGCAGTACTGAAACATAATGAGCATACCAAAACAGCACTGAAACAACATGGAGTTAGGCAGAGTATTAAGTTTAGCTAAAGTCTGAAAGTAAAAAACAAACAAACAACCCCCATAGATTTCTTCTGTCTTAACTTCATTTCCTGAAGCATGCAGAGCAGTACTGTTCATTTTTTAATAAAGTATTTGTGAACAGCAAAAGTGGAAAACCAAAAAAGTGCATACTGAAGGTACAGCTGAAATTAAGATAAATAATATTTATTTCTCAATATGAAGTAAAGTTTTGGAAGATAAAGCTGATGTATTTCAGATGTAATCCATCATATAAACTGCACATTGAAAGGCAATGGTGAATATATATATATAAAAAGTACAGCTGACTATGTCTATATGTATATATGAGTGAGTGTATGTGTGTGTATACACATCTACAATATTTGATTTTAAATATGTTTTATTCAGCTTTATGTATAAGTGCATGAGACATGTTTATGATCAAGACTTTTCTTAGTGGAGCAGTTGTTTCAAGCAAAAAGCAAATGGAAATGACTACTTTTACCTCTGACAAAGTTTAGCTGTAAATGTTTCCAGGGTTGTGGTGAAATCAAAATAACAGTAGGACATGACAGGGGACTGGTATGAATTTTATTTGCTAGATGACAAAATGAGCTTTAAACTTGAGTATTTCTCCTAATACTGCAAGAAGATCAATCAGATAACAAGCAAAGCAAGCTAAGTGCATAAATATATTATAATTGAGATTTTTAGAATGTTTTATTCTATTTCAAACTTATATTACAATTGATTTTTATTTGATTATATTTGATTTTTAAAAATATTTTATTATTTTTTTATTATAATTGAGATTCACATTTGAGGTTTTCCTCTCTTTGGCATTTTCTAGCTTTGATCTACTAATAAATTATACAGTTTCTGTATCACATTCTTTTCTCCATATTTTCCGTCACATACATGGCTTGCAGGCCAGTAATCACTAAATGAAGGACAAACTTCTCATAACTACAGGGGGAAGTCTTCTCACAGAACCATCAGAAACACAGTGCTGTGCTTTGGCACTAGCATTTCATGAACAACAATGTATGAACTGTCCTTATAGTTAGCCCTATGAAACTGATTGTTTGTGTCTGACTTAGACACTTTGGCACCAGCATTTCATGAACAACAATATATGAACTATCCTTGTAGTTAGCCCTATGAAACTGATTGTTTGAGTCTGACTTAGACACTGTAACTGATAAGGACAGTGAATTTCATACATGCCTTGTTTCCTCAAAGCTCTCTGTCCTTACTGAGTGCTTCTCACAACTCAGTATTCAAGCTCTATCCTGATAGCATCATAACTGAACCTTTATAGTGATAAAGTTAGCTTGAATATTCTCTTTCTAAAATTAGTTTTTCTGAATGATCCATGTTACAGTAGTTTGCAACTGTAAAAGAATAGATTAACTATGGGATTTTTAATTATTTTTTTTTCAGCTGACTGTGGAGGGCCAATTGAACTCTGGGAGCCAAACAGTACATTCAGCTCTGAAAACTTTCCAAACAGCTACCCTGATCAAGCTTCTTGTAAGTCATTCTTCTTCAAGTCTTCAGGAAAAGTTTAGCTGTATAAATTCAGAGATAATAAATCTACTTTCCTGAGTCAGATGCTGTCCAGCAAAAATGATCTAAGCTACATACAGTGGAATCATTTAAGCAAAGTCCATATGGGATTTAGCAGAAGCTAAGGAAGCATGTGCCAGTTGATTAAAAAGCGAAGACAAGCACAGTCCCTTTGGCTTCAGACAGACCAATTTCATAATGCCTATTATGTCAAATATCTGTACGTCAGTGCAACAGACAAGGTGCTGAAAATTCCCATTTTACCATTGCACCTCAATGTATTTGCCAGGGTAGAATCACAGAATCACAGAAACAACCAGGTTGGAAGAGACCTCCAAGATCATCAGTCCAACCTAGCACCCAGCCCTAGCCAATTAACTCGATCATGGCACTAAGTGCCTTGAACACCTCCAGGGACGGAGAAGAAAGGTGGATTATTTTCTTTTACCAGTACCACTGGGTTAGTCTAATATCATTATCTCATCTGTTAAAGAATTTACCTTTCCTAGAGGCAAAGAGTGTGTGTATTCACTGTGCAAGGGATCTTATCTTTCTTTCTTAACATCCTAGTAGAAAAATATAATTATTTTGCTGGTGTGACTTGATTTAGATTAAGCTACAGATGGCAGGAGTGAAACACTTAAAATGTGATTCCCTATGTGCTGTTGATGGATGGAGCAAGGCAGAGAACTTGGTCATTTCTTAATTAAATTTTCATTATTTATGACTTCACCTTTACCTGGAGAACTGTGATGTGATGGTAATCACAAGAGTTGTGATTTTTTCTTTTTTTTTGTATGTTTCTGTCTCACTTGAGATATGGCTCTGATTTCCAGGTATTAATTTCACGAGTTCCCAAATGAGATTTCTGTTAGTGAGAAAATACTTCTCATGCTGTGAACAGATTTATTTTACTTTTCTTTATAAAATTTTCATAGTGTACACATTTACATGGAGTAAATATGATAAAACATAGGCTAAACAGAAGCAAATACTTCTTTCCTAAAAGACATCAAACTTGAAGGCCAGGCTTCCATGACTGATTGTAGAAATTATCTTACTATCAAATAAGTGACAAGGCTATTTGTCACGTTTTCACCATTACAAACCAATTAACTTTGCTACTTTAGGGAAACTCACAGTTGTCATGAATGGTAAAAAATGCACGTCTGTGTCTTAGGAGCCTCTCTTCAGTTTTCAAAGTACTTTTAGAGAATGACAGTCAATTGAACTTTGGATCTTGATGACATTAGTTGCTTTTAAAGATAAAATTTAGACTTTCAGGTCTCCTGGGTGACTCTTAATAGTTTGGCATTTATTTATTTTTCCTAAACCTTTCAACATCAAAACAAACCAGTAAACGTAACAACTGAATAAAGTGATTTTTGTCTGCTGTTTTTCAGGTGTGTGGTACTTAAATGCTGAAAAGGGGAAAAACATTCAGCTTCATTTTCAGGTTTTTGATCTGGAAAATATTAATGATGTAGTTGAAGTCAGAGATGGCAGAGGACCAGATTCCTTACTTTTGGGCAAGTAACATGTGATCAGACAACTGGAGTAAACTGATAGAAATAATGTGAAGAAAATCCATTCTGATTACATTTTGCATTTCTTTACATGTTTGGGTCTCAGACATCCCGGGGAAATCTTCAGAGAGCATCTTTTATGTCAAATTTCACAAATATCTGCAGACACTCAGCTTTCTACATTATTTAAATGACTTTAACTTCTCAATAAATAGGACTGCTTATTACGTGTAGAAACAGAAGCATAATCTCATAATTGAACTTTAATCTTTTTTACTGATATAACAAATTCAAGGTTGAGTTTTGATCATTGCAGTCCAATAACAGTCGATCTTAGGGGAATAACAATTCATTGTGGTAGCAGTTCTTGCTTTTGAACCTAAAACGTTTTGAAATACCTAAGGACAAAATACCTTAAATGTTCTCATGTTCTCCTGGAGAACAGCTGTCTATACAGGACAAGGTCCCTTGCCAGATGTCTTCTCTACAACCAACCAGATGACAGTAACCCTCACTACAGACGAGTCTGCAACAAAGAAGGGATTTCTTGCAAACTTTACTACGGGCTACCATCTAGGTGAGCAAATAAACTCTGTGAGAGGTTATAACATTGGTCAAATATACTTGAGAAAACATGGAGAGGGAAAGGAAATTCTCAGCCTTTGATCCACAGAAATATGACAAATATAAGAGAAAAGGCCTAGAGATTACTCATCTGTACTTTGTTTTCTAGCATGAAAAGCGATGGGTTTTTTTGATGGAGTTTATTTTGACCAGTATCTCTATCACGTACAACTTTGTGTGGTATCATGTGAAAAACTAACTCAGCATTTTGACCAAGAACTATTCAAATACTAGGAGGGCAAATACAAACTATTCCTTATAAAAGCCTCAGAAAATAACATGACTTCATTATTTATTTGAAGGTGTCACAAATGTATATTTAAATGCATTTGTAAAATTCTGATTAGTGTTTGCCATACAGTCCTTGCATCTTCAGGAAGTTTGTCCTTAGTGCATGAAGAACCTGGGAAGAATTAATCTTTTAAATATTTGGGCAGCAGTGTTTCTGATCCCAGCCAGTCCCTTTCTGAAAGATTCTGGGTTTTGTCAATAACTACAATTAGATTTGTCACTCACAGAAGTAATTCAGCAATCAGTTCTCCAAAACAAACAAAATGGAGACAATTTCTAAAGTACGTGGAACAGCAATATGCTTATCAGGACAAATACTTAACACTAACTCTACACCAAATCCTGATGGAATTAATTAAAGGATTTGTATTCTGTGAAAGTCTGACAGCAGGAAAAAGCAGTATGTATTCAGAGGTGGGAAGTACTATTAGTTTGCATGAACAGAAAATCAACAAGAGTCTATGCCTTTTTTCTTATGTTAAATATGATAAAAGGCAATTGCCTCTCAGTTCAGCTAGATACAAGATTTTTATGGATCAACAGCAATAGTATTAATTTTCTTAATCTTAGAAAATCTTAAGGGATTTGCTAATGTAAAATCCATTTAGTCCCATTGTGTAAGACTGAAAGGTGGGGATGTGGGGACATATAACTGTTTTGCTACTTCTTCTTCTGCCTTCATCACATCTTCAGTTCAGTGAAACTATGACTTTAAAAATGTTGCCTATCATCTTTGCTGAGCCAGCTTTGCCCACATTTTGTTGTAAAATAAAAATCAAGCTTAGCAAAGCAGAATTCTCAAAGTGGCCATTGCCATTTCTGGTTAAATGTATTAAAAAGGTTTGATTTGGAAAAGAATTATGCTTATTCATGATTTTTGCAGCCAAAGGACAGAGACTAATAGGATTAGCATGCAGGTCCAAGGATAAAAGGACTGTCAGTAAATTAATTAATTTTACAAGATTTTTTTTTTCTTTGCATTTTATTTTTCCATTCAATATTGCAGTTTTGAAAAGGAAGCATAATTTAAAAAGAAACACTTTATGGCAATATGCAATATAATGAAAAGAAAACTGTCAAAGTGAGATCTGTCCTCAATTATGGCCACTGTTTTTGTGAAACTCTGGTTCAGGCCTTTCATAAATCACATTGGTTTGCTTACACATTGTGGAACAGGCCTTACTGAATGGCAAAGTAATCTTTTTATATCAATACTAAAAGTTCAGAAGGAAAACAGTTACCTTGCTTTAAGATAATTCCAGATAATTCAATGTTTCAATCAGTAATATTTAAGGAAAAAAAAAACCAATAGCATTTAAGTTAAGTATGTTTCCTGTAAATACATAAAATGGTTCCACTAGAAAAAGTACTTTGGCTGTGGAAAGAAGTATAACTTTGTATTTACACTCTATCTGCTTTTATTACATAACTGATACTGAAGTAGCTTAACTCTTGTGAAAGCTTACCTCGTTTTTTCTTACTTTTGTCTCTTCCACTTTCACTCCCTGAAAGACTTTGAAAGGAGACTCTTGGCTTTCAGTACTTCTTTACTTGTATGTTTGACCTGGCATACTTCAGAGTCTCTAAACTTTTTTGAAAGTGCTGAATATCTGAAACTTGAAATCATTACTCACTTTAGACAGGATTTGATCAAAATTTTACTCTTCTTGTCTCTCTAAATTTTATTACATGTAGCAGAAGCACACTAGTAACTTAGCAATGCTAGTGACAGCAGAAACTATGAGATAAATACCATGGATTTCATTCTTAATTAGCTTCTCTTTATCAAAAATAATCTTTATTTTGAAAAAAAGGAAAGACTGATAGGAAAAGAAAAGGAAATTAAAGGTACTGTGTACTGTCCAGTCATTTTTTTTTCAAGTGAAGTATACAGTCTCCAGTGAGTATCAACCTTATTTACAATTATGGATTTATTTTCCTTTCCTGTTTTCCTTCAGGAGCTTGTGCGGTTGATGAGCATCAGTGTGGTAGTGGGGATTGTATACCCTTGCATAACCTTTGTGACAACATACCTCAGTGTGAAGATGGCTCTGATGAAGCAAAGTGCAGTAAGGTTTCTTTCATACAAAGTAATGTGTGCACATTTTGGTAGGAATTACCTAGGAAAACAGCTGCAAAACCTCAGCTAGCATAAAGTACTGCAGATGCATGAAGCCCGTGATGATTTGCATGTCTGTGTCTTGCTTTCTCAGTGCAGAAAAATAACCAACACACCAACCACCACCACCACCAACACAAAAACAAACAGAAAACCAAATTCAGTTCTCTGAAATAATGTATGTAAACTGGTGAAGATCTCTGGAAAAGGTACAGAGTTTCTCTGTGCTTAAAACTGTGGCTGCTAATAATAGCCACATAATTAAAAGAAAAGTCCTTACATGCTTTCCTTCTGTATCTCTTTTATATTTCCAAATTCTACCACTTTTTGCTGCAATTCATTTGAGTTTTGCAGCAATATAAATGCTGCAGTGTAGGGCAGAGAATAAGTGACTTCTTGGTGGAAATTCCCAGGTAAACTTGTGGGTGTGAGGCCAAACTGCAGCACTTGGCATCTCCAGCCTGGCTGGACTCCAGTATATGGAGGCAGTACCACAGGGTGAAGGGATGGCATTGCTGCAGAAACAGCATCCATTGCTCACAATGTACGTGCATGTGCCTACATTCTTTTAAATGTAAAACTAATGGTAAAACCATGTTTCATCTAGCACAGAAATTAAATTGCTGATTCTGGCAATGTGTTGTTCTGACAGTCTATTGTGGCGAGCTAATGGAAGAGTTAAAAGTGAGATTTTAGGCTCAGTGCAACATCACAGTATCACAGTATCAC